>JAFNEN010002663.1:0-15122 GCA_019343175.1 Oedothorax gibbosus
AACTCTGAAGCCGCCTGAAAGCTGTCAAGTGCAAATAAAAGATTATTCAAGCATGCAATGGTTTCACTTGACAAACCTGTTTTTGCATTGGTTGGATTGGATTAGCATCACATTGGAGCTACTCATGGACTATTGTCCAGTTCAGATCGTAGTGCGTCAGTGTGAGTTGCGACTGTGTGAGTGTAAGTGGATCAATTCACAGGTGAAGATGAAACTCACAGTACAGCAGAGAGTGTTCATTTTAGAAAATTTTATTAAAACGAATTCGTGGAAAAAATATGACCAGTTGTTTGTTGAAGAATTTAAATGTGTAAAAGGGCCTAAAAAGAGTGCTATGCAACAAATAGTTACGAAATGGCGTGAGCCAGGATCTGCTGTCAACGAGTTCAAAAACAATCCGAAACCGGTCTGAACACCAGATTCTGGGTCTTGAAATCAATTTAGAATGTTTTGTATTAACAAAAACAAAAAAGATTTGATTCTCTACGATAAATAACAACCGAAATAATCACTAGTGGAAACATTTTTTTGATCAGAGAGAGCTCTACAGACCTTGTTTGCATTTCATTTCAACTAGCTTTTCAAACCATAGCGTAGTTGCTGCAAATAAGTCGCCAAGCTTTTTTTTGGGCTTAATATTGAAGCGATCAATGGCTTCATGTTAGCGAACCTGTTTTTGTATTGGTTTTTGACTTGGCAACATTTCTGACGTATTCTTATCTCCACGTTGGGGCCACTTTTATTTGCGCCACCCTGTATATATTACAATAGAGTACTTTTGATGGTAAATTAAATGTGCATTAAGAAAGAAGAGTAGAGAGTTCTAACTTTTTTGCATGAATAATCTGGTCATTTTTAATATACTTTTCAGCGTTTTTTAATGTATATTTGTGAGAAGACGTGAAAATGCAAATATTATTTTTTTGTGAAAATTATAACTTATTTCAAGCATCAATTTTACTAATTATTTTTTTCTTTGAACTGAAAATTAATTTAACGAACGATAAAAAAAATATTATGTGAATTTGATAAAGAAAGTTAATTAAATTTGCAATTATGGCGACTAAAAGTTGTTTATTAAGAAATCGACAGAGAATGTCATTTCTTGCATAAAAATCGACTAAAATAAATTATTGTAATATTCAAACTAATATTAAGCTAAATGATAATATGATTACCTCTGTTGGGAACAGAAAATACTGAAAAGTATTTCTGAAATAAATTATAGATGGCACCACTTTTGGTTATTGCAATGGGATATCAATGACAATATGTCTAGTGGCTCAGAGATAAAATAAAAGCTTATTATATATACAATGATAGAGGAAATTACTTATAATCTATATTTCTACTAGTAAGGGGACTCAGATACCCAAAATCGAAGAAAATTACGAACTCTTTTAAATGTCTTAAAGTATTATTTAAGCCCTAGTAGTGTATAGGATCAGCACTTTGCATCACCCCCTTGGAATATGGTAGCACTCCGTATCACCCCCCTCCCCCTCCTGAGTCACTCTGTATCACCCCCTCGAATATGTAGCACTCGCCATCACAAGAACACAATGAGAAAACTGTGGGCCGTCTGGTGAAACAACCTACATTTTTTTATTAAAAAAATTTTTGAATTAATTTTCTTCACTTAAATTATTCAACTGACGGCTCGTACCCGTGCCGGCAAAAGATTATCATAGAACAGTAAGTTGAGGGGATTATACCAACTGAACTATGAAAACCTAACAAAAAACCACTTCACTGGGTGCACTAAATAATAAAACTTCAATTTGTTACTTGGATCAGATAGCCGCTCATTTCTTAATCGTAAAAATTACACCCTCCACGGCCAAAAACATATTATTCTCTCGGTGAGAAACAAACCCCAAAGCTGCTCACGGGACCTAGAGGTTAATAAACAACGCTGAAAACATTGTGAAACGGAAGGCAGGTAATGTCTTTTGTCGTTCAAACTAAAGGAATAAATTACTTCTCATATTCCTTGCGTCGGTTGCTCAACCGATGGTAATGGGTCCGTGAGTGATTAAGCAATGACCGACTATTTTCTTATCAAGTAAGAAGGCCCTTTTATTCCTTTCTCTCCCATAGTACGCATGAAAACGCTAATACAATGTAATCACCATTAATTAACGCACGAGGTCGAGATCGCAACGCCATGAGACAATCGCACACCTAAGGTCTTTCTCATCTAAAACAATCATAAAATTCAATTAACGTTGTAACAAGTAAATTTCGTGAGGCACCCCCACATGTGGTAAAAGTTTGATATAAAACCCTATAGGCACATTAAAAACTTTGCATTTTAACACTATATCTGTCATTAGTTGCTCGCGCACTAAAAACTTCAGGTTTGTTACTGTGCTCCCACTTTGTCTTGCTGTCAACATGGAAAGCGGTGAGTTTTTCTTTAAGGTTTTTACTCTAGGTGTTTTTCGAAAATTCCTAGAGATATGATTGATCTCTCGTAGCGAGTCGAGGTGCTATCGAAATGGATAGATATTCGGGTGAGAGCACAACTTAGGGGGGGCTGTTTTGAGCTCTCCCTCGCGTTGTTGCTTATTCGGCAACAATCCGTATCCGATTTGAGTTGCTAACCGCCGATGAACAGAGAAACTAATATGATTGAGTACTTAAAATGTCTCCCCCCCTCCCCCCTTTCTTTTCCCCATAAAATATTTTTCAGTTTAAAAGGATTCTTGTTAACCCTCTGAGGAATCTAAATGTTTTTTTTTTCATTGTATGTTATCTGGTAGAAAGTTCTATGTTTCCACTAAGTGAAATTAAAATGACTATTTTTAACTGAAAAGCTAATATAATATGTAGGAGGTGATTTTAAAGTTTTCCTCCATATCTTGAAAATATAAAACTTAATTTTTAAAATATATATTATTTATTTATGTGCGCTCCCGTAAAGCCTGATAGTCAGGTGGCAGGGTAAACACATTAATTTCTCTCCCCCCCCCCCTCCAGAGGGTTAATAAAAGGCCCCCTCGCTGAGACGAAGTTTTTTTTTTAGCCAGAGCTCCGTTTGATGGAGAAGATTTTGAATTACCAGTGCATGTAAAGAAACAGAAAGTTAAGGGCTTTGATTTGGATTTAAGTTCAAATCCGTCGACCTCTAAACCACAACCGATTTTGCGATAAAATTCGACAAACAACTCACTCTCGAGTTGTCTCAGTTTCGTAGAGTCTTATACGTTACCTTTAAAAAGGTGAACGAAAAAGGAGACGTGAAGAATAGGTTTAACATTACACCCGATCAAATACCAGTTGTTTATATTGGGCCTTCAGAAAATGACGGAGCATCTAAAACAATAATTCTTTTGCTTAAATCTAACACCAACATGAGATTTTAACGCGATTCTAGTTTTTCGCGGGTTCGTGCAAACATGGAGATCCTCTGTAAACAACCGAAATTTGGATGTGTTATATAACATGCTAGACCACTAATTATTAACTTGCTAATATTAACCCATTACTTCGGATACGTTTGGTTATTTGCGTAAATATTCTGTTTGAAGAAATCGTCGAAAACGACGTGCTTTTTCAGCAATTCTATTTTTGTTCGAATGCATTGCGCATTTTAAGCGCGTACGAGCTTCCAAGCGATGATGATGTAGCTTTTCGAAAAATTAAAAATACAATAACAACTTTTTTAAAAAACGGGTCCTCGTGGATAATTTCCAACATTCAATTTATTTATTTACACATAGGAACCTATCGTGAATATAGGAGAGGGTGCAAAGCATCCACTTTACCGTTAAAGCTTCGGCTAGACAGTTTCGGCAAAATAATTTAGGGAAATACTCATCTATTTCTTCTATTAGTAGCGAAGTGGAAGTAGAGGTGTGGTGATAAACCTTTTGATAGCGCACTCTTTCTCTATTAAACTCAAACTCGAAACACCTAGTGCAGATATAATGTCGTTCAAAGCGGTGAGGGCTGTTATTATTTAATTGTTTTCTATAATAACTTTGTTCTATAATAACTATTTACAAAAACAAATACTTTTTTTAATTTAAGTAATGTGAGAATAAAAAAAAACTACTTAAATAATTCGCTTACCTCAAAATAGTACAAGCCCATAGAGTTGACAAGCCAGAAATCGCAATGTTTTGCGTTAATCAATATGGCTGCCACGAACTGCGCATGCGCGTCTGAAAGGGAGATGGGAAAGCTTTTTCGCTTCATGCTGAGGCCACATGACTACTCCTGTTCATTCTATCCTCCTAGGGTAAACCTCAAATTTCTAACAAATCAATGTTGCACAGCTATTATGATTCTAGATATCTGAATTCTTTAAATTATACCTCCTACGCTGCATAGGTCATTATAAACTCAGCGTTAAGCAAAAGAGTGCAATTAGGGTGGATGGGAGATGAAGGGAGATTTAAAGGAAAAAAAGTAGTGAATTAATGTAGCAAGATAGTTCTTTCCTTTTTAGCGGATTCGCTTTGGAAAAGAACGCATCAGCTGCAATGCTTTAGGCAGAATTAATGATAAAATAAACCAATACCATTCTACCAATTTTCAATTTTTCTAAGAATGTTCTGGAAACCTTTCACACTGACTTACCTACCGACCGACCGCCCACATTCATTGTTCTACACTGCGTCATAAAAATCGCAAGAACTGTTTTAAAATACGACTTAGAAAATTTACCTCTTCCCACAGTGTTACAAGAATCCTTATTCAACGACTACACTAAACTACACCGATAGCGTTTAACCAACGCCAATACATACAACCCCGCAAACTACGATCTTAAATATAAAAATAAACCGTTTGAATTTACATCAGATAAAGTGTTGAATGAAGAAGAATACGAGATGATTTATCAACACCCGAAGTCGTTTCAATATCTATCACACCCAACCGAATGGAAACATGTAATACAAAGTTATTATAGAAAACAGTTAAATAATAACAGCCCTCACCGCTTTGAACGACATTATATCTGCACTAGGTGTTTCGAGTTTGAGTTTAATAGAGAAAGAGTGCGCTATCAAAAGGTTTATCACCCCACCTCTACTTCGCTACTAAAAGAAGAAATAGATGAGTATTTCCCTAAATTATTTTGCCGAAACTGTCTAAGAGCTGCTATAACGTCTATATTAACAGAGGAAGAGTGCTGTGCAAAATTCAACCGACATTGTAGAATTAATTGAACGAATGTAAACCACCGTCTTATTGCTATCTTTGCTATCATACAACTCTAAAAGAAATTTCTGGATTAACGCTTTCGCTGCCTAAAGCTTTGCACTACCAGACAATAGGACTGTTAATAATCACTTGAAAAACTATCACTGATATCAGATTTTTCTAAAAATTATTTTTAAAAAACATCCTGAATTTATCAGTGATAGTTTTTGATTCTATAGGTGAAAGTCTGAGGAAAAAAAAGTGGTGTAATGTTGCGCAAATTACACGGGCGCCGTAGCTTAACGGTGGGTGTTTTGCACTCCCCGATATACGATAGTTCTATATGTAAATCTAAATTGAATGTTGATTATCCACGAGGACCGTTTTTAAAAAAGCTGTTATTGCATTTTTAATTTTCGAAAAGCTACATCAATAGCGCTTGGAGATCGTACGGGCTTAAAATTCGCAATGCATTCGAACAAAAATAGAATTGCTGAAAAAGCACGTCGTTTCGACGATTTCTTCAAACAGAATATTTACGCAAATAACCAAACGTATCCGAAGTAATGGGTTAATATTAAGCAAGTTAATAATTAGTGGTCTAGCATGTATATAACGCATCCAAATTTCGGTTGTTTACAGAGGATCTGCATGTTTGCACGAACCCAGCGAAAACTAGAATTTACGCGTTAAAATCGCATGTTGGTGTTAAGAGTTAAGCAAAAGAATTATTGTTTTAGAAGCTCCGTCATTTTCTGAAGGCCCAACATAAAATGGTTATTGATTCGGGTGTAATGTTAAACCTATTCTTCACGTCTCCTTTTTTCTTCCCTTTTTTAAAGGTAACGTATAAGACTCTACGAAACTGAGACAACCGAGAGTTGAGTTGTTTGTCTAATTTATCGTAAAATCGGTGCGTGGTTTTGGGAGGTCGAACGGATTTTGAACTTAAATCCAAATCAAAGGCTTTATGTTTCTTTACATGCACCGGCAAATTCAAAACCCTTCCCCACCAAACGGACCCCTCTGGCTAAAAAAATTTCGTCTCAGCGAGGGGGCGTTTTTATTAACCCTCTGGGGGGGGGGGGGATAAATGAATGTGTTTACTCTGCCACCTGACTATCGGGCTTTCCGGGAGCGCACATAATTTTTAAAAAAATTTATAAGTTTTTATTTTCAAGATACGGAGGATCTTTAAAACCCTCCTAAAATATTATATTGGGCTTTTCAGTTAAAAATAGTCATTTTATAATTTCACTTATGGAAATACACAACCACATATAACTTTTTAAAATATTTATCAGTTTTATTTTTTCAAGATACGGAGGAGCCTTTAAAATCACCTCCTACATATTATATTAGCTTTTCAGTTAAAAATAGTCATTTTAATGTCACTTAGTGGAAACATAGAACTTTCCACCAGCACATATAATTTAAAAAAACAAAAACATTTAGATCCCTCAGAGGGTTAACAAGAAATCCTTTTAAACTGAAAAAAAAAATTAAGCGGGAAAAGAAAGGGGGGGGGGGACATTTTAAGTACTCAATCATATTTGTTTCTCTGTTCATCGGCGGTATAAGCAACTCCCATCGGATACGGATTGTTGCCGAATAAGCAACAACGCAAGGGGGCGCTCAAAACAGCCTCCCTAAGTTGTGCTCTTACCGAATATCTATCCATTTCGATAGCACCTCGACTCACTACGAGAGATCAATCATATCTCTAGGAATTTTCGAAAACACCTAGAGTAAAAACATTAAAGAAAAACTCACCGCTTTCCATGTTGACAGCAAGACAAAGTGGGAGCACAGTAACAAACCTGAAGTTTTCAGTGCGCGAGCAACTAATAACAGAGATAGTGTTAAAATGCGAAAGTTTTTAGTGTGCCTAGGGTTTTATATCAAACTTTTACCACATGCGGGGGTGCCTCACGAAATTTACTTGTTACAACGTTATTGGAATTTTATGATAGTTTTAGATGAGAAAGACCCCTTAGTGTGGTGCGATTGTCTCCTGGAGTTGCGATCTCGACCTCGTGCGTTAATTAATGGTGATTACATTGTATTAGCGTTTTCATGCGTACTATGGTGAGAGAGAATGAATAAGAAGGGCCTTCTTACTTGATAAGAAAATAGTCGGTCATTGCTTAATCACTCACGGACCCATTACCATCGGTTGAGCAACCGACGCAAGGAATATGAGAAGTAATTTATACCTTTAATTTGAACGACGAAAGACATTACCAGCCTCCCGTTTTACAATGTTCTCAGCGTTGTTCATTAACCTCTAGGTCACGTGAGCAGCTTTGGGGTTTGTTTTCTCACCGAGAGAATAGTTATATGTTTTTGGCCGTGGAGGGTGTAATTTTAACGATTGAGAAATAGAGCGGCTATCTGATCCAAGATACAAATTGAAGTTTTGTTATGTAGTGCTCAGTGAAGTGGTTTTTTTGTTAGATTTTCATAGTTCAGTTGGTATAATCCCTCAACTTACTGTTCTATGATAATCTTTTGCCGGCACGGGTTCGAGCCGTCAGTTGAATAATTTAGATCAAGAAAATTAATTCAAGAATTTTTTTTTAATAAAAAAATTAGGTTGTTTCACCAGACGGCCCCACAGTTTTCTCATTGTGTTCTTGTGATGGCGAGTGCTACCATATTCTTGGAGGGGGGGGGTGATACAGAGTGCTACCTTCCAGGAGGGAGGGAGGATGATACATGCTACCATATTCCAAGGGGGGGATGCAAAGCTCTGATTCTATACACTACTACCCTCTAGTAAGTTTACCAAAAGTTTCAAAACAATTGGAGAAATATATTTTAACATAAGAAGTTCTTAAAGTTTTAACTTTTAGTGAATATGTTTCACTACTACTTAACTCTTTAAATTAATTTTACTCAGTTTGTAATACAGGGTGGCGCAAATAAAAAGTGGCCCCGATGTAGATATAGGAATGCATTGAGATGCTTGGCGAAAAAACTATTCAAGCCATCTGAAAGCCTTCAAGCACGGCCTACTCAACTACTAAGGCCGAAGAAGCTCTCCCAAACACGCTCGGGGACGGAAAGTTTGACGTCATAGTTCCGAGTGACGTTGTTCCGAAGATGAAGAGAACATGTCCTCGAAACCTGTTCGGAACCAATCGTTTACGGCTGACCACATTTTAGGGTTCCGAATGCGTACGAACTAGTTTCTCATCTTCGGCACTCGGAACAGGACGTCAAAATTTCCGCCTACGCTCGTATTTGAGAGAGCTTTTCCGCCTTGTTATTTAAGTTGGCCGTGCTTCAAGTCGAAATAAAAGATTATTAAACCGTTCAATGGCTTAACTTGGCCAACCTGTTTTTGCATTGGTTGGAGTGGATTTGCATCACATTAGAGCTACTAATGGACTGTTGGCAAGTTCAGATAGTGCGTGTTGCGGTTGTGTGAGTGTGGTTGATCAATGCACAGGTGAAAATGATACATGTACAGCAGAGGGTGTTCATTATAGAAAGTACAGAAAGTTTCATTAAAAAAAATTTGTAGAAAAATTTTGGCCAGTTTGTTTTTAAAGAATTTAAATGTGTAAAAGTGCCTTAAAAGAGTGCCATGCAACGATTAGTTACGAAATGGCGTCAGATAGGATATGTTTTGAACAAGTCCAAAAACATTCCGAACACCAGATTTTGTGTCTTGCAATCAATTTAGAATGTTTTGTTTTAACAAAAAAAATCCGATTCTCTAAGATAAATAATGGCAGAAAAAATCACTAGTGAGGTTTTTTTGCACAGCTGTACAAACCTTCAGTTTAAAATTACATTCCAACTGGCTTGTCAAACTAAAAAAAGTAGTTGCTGGCAAATAATTTGCCAAACGTTTGTTTTGAACGTTTGTTGTTTGTTATTGAAGCGATCAATAGCTTCACTTAGCAAACCTGTTTCTGCATTGGTTTTCGACTAGGCAACAATTCTCTCTTATTCCTATCTCCATGACGGGGCCACTTTTATTTGCGCCACCCTGTATTTGAATCTGAACCCGCACTTAAAGTGCAATACTCCAATAAAAGTTTATGGACAGTGAAAAAAATATGTTTAATTTTTTTCTAATGTACATAAGAGTTTATTTAATGGAAATACTTATGAAATAGGGAAAACATTTGATAATTTTTTAATAAAAAAAAGTTCGAAACTTGTATTTTTTTTTCATGAAATGCGGGTGTTAACCTATACAATATTTTTAGCCGGAGACAAAAAAAAATATTGTATTGATAGGAAAATTATTTGTAATCTAAATTTCCACGAATTAATTTATTCAAAAATATATCCTTAACTTGAAATTAATATCTTTCGTAATATCGATAAGTGACTAGTGATAATTTATATGTGTTCATGTAATTGCTAACTGAGAGAAATCTGATTGTGCATCTTGGCAATTTAAATGTCCTTTTTAAAGTATAAATATAATATTTTATGTCACATCTTTGTAACAAAAACAATTTTTAAAAGCAGATAATAATAGAATTTAAATTGGAAGAATATGCTGACGGACGGACATATCCACAATGTCAAAACCAAACTTGCCCTTCTTTTCCCTTCTTCCTAATTAAAATTTCAAATTTCAATCATTTTTTTAAATGTTTAGATACTAATTTATTTTCAGAAAAAAAAATTGTTTCCTCGCTTAAAAATATAAATAAAAAAGTAGAAAAAATTAAGTCAAAGTTTCATTGGTGATATTTTTTAATTTTTAGTGAGATTAGGACAATTACTTCTTATTTAATTATAATGACCAATTAAAATGCTCATTCTGGCTTTTGACTTTTTATAAATAGATTGTTTAAGGATGGTGGGTAAAAGAAAATATATGTTTCACCTTTTTTTTTCTAACGAAATCTTACCATTTCGTTGGGGAAAAAATCAAACTTGGAGGAATCAATGCGTTTAAAAAATTTTTTTACAGAATTCAATTAGATCTATTAGATAAGATAATTACTTTATGCAACAGTACCAAACATCTTGAATTAAGAGTTTATTCATTTTTGGACAATTTAAAATATTCGGACTTTTAAGTCCTTTTGAGAATAACCCATATAACAAGCCATTATCATTTAATGCCTAACCCTTTTTTAAACAGTAGTGTTTTCAATTTCAAAGCAGTTCTCAAGGGAAATTTATTTTAAATCAGACCAGTCTTACCTTAGACTGGACCATTATGGATTACCATTTCATATGAATCTAATGGTTTCTCTAATTTTAATGTTATTTAGACATTAAATATTAAACAACTTCTAGACGTTAAGCTTATTCGTTTGTAAACAATTTTGTAATTTGAGTACTTACATATCATTAATGTACATATCCATCAAATGTATTCTTTAAAAATAATTTAAACGTTAAATATTAAAATGTGTGCTCACATAAAATATAATCAAGTAAAATATCCAGGAAGGCTAATACAACTTACATTTTTTGTTTGTAAAAAATATATATATATATAAACTTTCTAAAGTAAATATCCATTAGCAGTGTGTATAAAACGAAAAAAAAAATCATTGCTTCATACTGATTTTTAACTCAAAGCGTTTCTTTCTAAATATTAGAATGGAGGTTTTGTGAGAACAACACGCACATGCTTTGTTTTGAGAAACCATTTGTTTTTAAATACAAACTTTTTACCTAATTTTTAAAACATGGGAAAATCTAAAATTTTTCTAAACCTTCATCTTTCGTCGATTTTTTTTTATCTTTCCCAAAATTTAAAACATATTAAATATTGCACTACATTTTTAAAAAATTCTAATTGAAGTTTATTCAAATATTGATGACTTGTATCTTTATATTTCATATTATTTTTAAGCATGACAACTATTTTGTTCTTCCAGTTCTTTTGTCATTTTATACTATTGTTGTGTTTTGATTTTCTTAGTTTCTAATTTATGTGGGTTTTCTTTTGTTCGCCTGAACGCGATTTGTTTTTCCCACTTGCCACTCATTTATAATGAATTGTTTTTTATTTTTCGTAGTTTCAATAATAATATTATTATTATTTTAATTGTTATAAATATTTTAAGCTACTTTTAAGCTACACACTGGGAAATTAATTGTTACTAGGAATTCGAGTTGACGTGAATCGGTATAAAAACAATTTAAAATCTTTAGAGTTTCTAGATTGTCAAAACCGTCGGCATATACGGACATCTGTTCTAACTATTTCTACAAGTACAACAAGTAGGTTTGTAACAGAATCTGTCACTTAATCCGCTTCCAACAACAGTTGTGTTTAAAGGTAAAAAAGGCGACAAACACAGCATTGGTATTCTATATTAAACATTTACATGCTAAATTTGGCTAGTTTCATTTATTTTATTTCGAAAATTCAATAATTATTACTTATCGTTTGCAAAAATGAATTTATAATCAAAGAATAAATATGTAATATTCCTCACTTTTAAATAGAATCAAAACATTTCATATCAGCGTACAAAGAATCTCGTAGTGAAATATATTGACGTTATTTCAAACTGATCGAAGTGCAGAAATAGATTTATTTTAATTTATTGTCGAAAAGAATTAAAGTTTCTCGAGCGATTTTTGCGAAGGGCAATGGTGATTTAATTCTAATAAAAATGGCTTCCTATGCTTTTAAATGAGCATTCAATTTGCAGTTTTTTACACAATTGAAGTACTTCAAATTCGAATTCTTTTGTGAAATTTTCAATGTATTCTAATTTCGATGCGCTGAATTTTGGGACGTAGCACACTTGTCCGTAGCATTTGTAGATTGGGATATAAAAGTTTGTGATGGACAGACAGACGGACGGACTGAAAGATTATAATACCTTCCACTTTTACGTTATAAACGTAGTGTGGAAGCTAAAAGTAGATGGTCAATTTCAGGCACAAAGCACAAAAAGATTGCTCTTGTTTTACAATCCCCCGACAATATTCCCTGGTTTTGTCAAGCTTCTTTTTAAAAAAATACAAGTAACCACAACGTCATTTGGCAAAACCATTATTTAACAATTTTTTCCCACGTATTTTCGACAGAGAAGCCATGATCATTTCAAGGATTCGAACGAAAAAAAAACAATTAGCCAATTTGTTGGATAATTTGCATGTTTATTGCATGAAATAAATTACATGACAATTAAAACTTGTTGTATGAAAAGCGTTGAAATTTTTTATTTATTCAGTTCTCGAACTGTACCCTTCAACTGTATGAAATTTGTATTTTCAATAGCAGAATTTTTAAAATAAAAAAAAAAGTTTCGTACAGATATAAACTCGTCGAGAGCGTATATTGCGGTTCGTTTGTTCGTATCACATCACAACATTTTAAGGACTCACAGACATTTTTTTTCACAATTTTATCTTAATTCAACTTCGATTCTTTGACAGTTAAAAAACTAAAAAAATCCTTGATTTGTGTTTTTTTTTGTTACCTATACTTAAAAAAATTTTTTTTTCACTAACATATCTTTTTACGAAAACTTGCTTTGTCAGATAAGTAGAGTTTGTGCTCGTTAAAATCTGTGACGTAAATAGCCTTAAGAAAAAAAAATAGTGAATCGAAATAAATGGCTAATCAAGGTAGATTAAAATGTCAATAATAGTGTCATTTTTCACTTTTTTTTACTGTCACTGAAACATGTCTTGTTGTTATAAAAGATTAACTTAAAGATATTTTCATATCAGTTTTATGAAAACTGGTTAAACTCTAAAAGCATTGAGATCAATTACTGTTTGGTTGACATCTTTTTTTTTTTTTAATTACATGTCACAACAGTGTCAGTAAGCAATAGAGGTTTATAATATATATATTTCCTCTAGATTTTCGATAGAATTTCGTTTTGCGTGAATGGACATGTCAAGCTCACGGTATAGCATAACAGCGTGGTTTGAATGGCGGAGTTGCATATTCATTTTTCATATTCATTTGCAAACATAGGTCCTTTCAAATAAGCGCCATATGGTATCATTCATACTTGTAAAAGTGTGATTTAATTAGTTGGTAAAAAAGCGGGTTATTTTCGAATCGATTTCTAAACTGACTAATGTATTTCTTAGCCAATCCGAATAGGCTTAGTTCCACTTATTTTCACTAATTTTTGTAGATTTCCTACGACTATTTCGTCAATGCAACAGTTTACTAGGTCTGAAACGGTACGATTTTAAACTAAACATCCAAAAACCAAGAAACGTTTCTAATAATTAAGAAATATGAAATAAATTAGAACTGTTTAATTTATTTAATAATTCTGGACTATTTTATTTGAACTAGAGGTCTGTTCTTGACAACAGAATATTATGCAAAGGTTTTCATGTTTATTTTAATAAAGCGTATTCAAACGTTGTGGCATTTAAAAAAAAATCGCTGAAATATGAAGTTTTACGTCAGACGCTGTTTCTGATCATGGAATTTTGCATATTTCGGGTAAAAGTAATCAATTTAACTACACTGAAAAAAATTCCCTTTGTATTACAAGAATTTGAAGATTTTTAAGCTGATTGCGGAATATACAGCTTTTAAAGTACTAGAAATAGGTACAAGGGAGTCGTTTCGGATAGGATGCATCTTCTCCACTGAAGTTGCATTTTAACATCTGCAACTTTAAGGTATCCGACTACGTTCGACACTCATTTTTTTAAATAAATTTTAATACATATGTTTTATGTATTTTATGTTCACCAACACAACTAATAAAATAATGTGAAAATTTTTTTTAAATAAATATATTTTTGGTAATTTAAAAAATTTGTAGGTAAATTTTGACGTTTTTCGCCTTTACAATAGACTTTCTAACTAAAAAAATATTTAAGATTTCTTAAAATAACTGTAAATAAATCTTCATTTGATACCTAGAGAATAGACTACAATCTACGATATTTATTGCACCAATAAAAAGTTATGAGTTGTCGAAGCTAAGTTAAAGAATTTTATGTACTTTTTTTTACCATTTATGATAGTGTTATAATTTCTATAATAATGCTTCAAATTACTAGTCTGTAGTCTATTCCCTAGATAATAGTATAATAAATATGCACAAAATTTCAAAACATTCGGTGAAGTATTTTTTGAGAAATATGGTTTGCCGAGAAGAAATTTTCGAAAATTTCATTTTGCAGAAAATCAATTTAAAGTAAACAAACTGTATAGAGGAAACAGCTGTCGCTTGTTATTAAAACTGTCATAACTTCCGTTTTTTTTATGCAGAGTCAATATCGAGACAGTTTTGGATTCTTAAAAATCTCCATTATAATTTAAAATAATAAAACAAATTTTTTAATTTCATAAAAAATGGTCATTTCAACGTAGTCGGGTACCTTTTAAGCTTTCCGATGTTTATTCATGAAATCTGGCCGCCTCTAACAATCAGGAGCACACGCTATTTAAACCATGCACGAAAGATCACGCGAATGACTTCTTTAAAATAGAAGACTTTTTTAAACGTTTAATATTGAAACAATGTTGTAAGATTAAAAATTTTATATACATATTATTGGGGGGGGGGGAGTAGGTAGATAATGGGGGTACAAAATGGTTAAGGAATGAGGAACGTTCCTTATTCAGGAATGGTTAGGAATGTGAGGAATGCTAGGAATGACCTCAAACCACACCCCCTCTTAGTTCCTCGATTTTAGTGTTTTTTTTGTTGTCAGGGTTTTTTTTTCGTATAGGGGACTTTTTATGACGTCATGATAAAAGAGAGAAATAGGTTTGTCTTGAAAAAGTAGTTTTTGGGAATGGAATGACAAAATTTTGTTTTGGGAAGGGGAACGGATTTAAAAAGTTCGGTTTTTATAATGCTATGACATATCTATGTAGGTTTAATCAAAAAATGGGGTTTTTTTCATTTGAATAATAAAAAATTATCACACATGCTGCCATCTAGCGGAGTTGTTTACAATAATTTGTTGTAGTTAATTTTTAAAATAAAATAGAGTTCCTCGTTGGATTTGAACCCCAATCCCAAAATGATCATGAA
>JAFNEN010002665.1:0-14672 GCA_019343175.1 Oedothorax gibbosus
ACCGTTTCCCCTTAAGGGGGAATGGGCGGGCTGGAGCGGGGGGGTCTCCAAAGCAAAGTACATCAGTGTTAATCCAAGGCGAAAAACTATTTCTCTGCCACATTTCTCGGCTGTATTGAATATTTTACAAGCGAATTTTTTTATATGATGCATTAGCTGACTTACAGGTCCGACAATCCAACTTTTTTGAAATGGGTTCGAATATTTTTATAATTTTTAATAAATAATTTTACACAAAATATTCGAAGCAATTTCAAAAGTGAGATTATAGAGACCGTAAGTTATCTACATTTATTATTTAAAAAAAAGTTTGTAAAATATTCAATACAGCCGAGAAATGTGGCAGAGAAAATATTTTTTCGCCATTGGATTACACTGAGGCACTTGAGTTTGGAGACCCGCGGTCCAGCGCGCCCATTCCCCCTTAACATTGCACTATGGATAATTCGGCAATTGTAGTTCAAGTTGTAGCAGAACAATGCGCCACATGTAGACGTAGAACCTTAAAATATTAACAACAAACGAAGAATTAATTATTTTATTTTACACTAAAATGTTAGGTGTGATAAAACTTCAGCAGAAACAAAAACTATTTGAATTTTTTTAGTGCAAAACTTATTAAGAGTTACTAACTAACAAATGCAAGAAAAAATATTATGCAAATGCATTACTAAAATATTACTGAATTCAACAAACATTTCCCTGCATTGGCAACCAATAAGTATTGAAGAGTTTATGGAAAAAACGTTGCCAAGTGACATTTTTGAAAAAATTGAGATTTTTGTGACAATGGAACATATTATTTTATCCTTTAGAGATAACATGTTTTCCATTTCTCAAAAACTTGAAGTAGAGTAATAGGTATATTTTTTCTCTTTGCAACTACCATCTTTAACGTATTTAAGATAAAACCCAAAAAAAATAAAAAACTTTAAACTCTATTTCTCGTTTTCACCTTTTTGTAACTTAGCACGTTCTTCCATTAAGCTCTTCAATTGTGTTCCTTTTGCATAGAAGATTTTCTTTTGGGCTGTGTCCTGACTACGACATCAAATGCCACAAATGCAACAGAACTTGGCGACCGCCAAGCGATGCAATAGCACGTAGCTGACTCTGCCAAGTCGCCAAGTTTTGTCGCATTTATAAAATTTGATGTCGTAGTCACGACACAGCCTTAAATGAATAAATGCTTCGTCTGAAAAGTCGATTTTTGTCGTCCAGTTCTCAGTCTAGTTAAGGTTTTTGCTATTGTTCTGCTAGTTGTTAATTCACAGATTTGGTTCTTTAACTTGATGGTCGTATCCCTGAATTTTGATTTTGCCACTGAGTTGATGTCGCTGAGTGTGACGAGATGAAAGGATCCTTCATTGAGATGTCTCGCTTCTTTGGCTAGTAAGTCGGCTGCCAACTTATTACGCGAATATAATCGATCAGAGAGGAGAGGAATCCTGATGAATTTCGAATGATATGAAAACCGTATGATGTGTGCATTCAAATGTGGGTTAGTGTCGGACAGACAGCTGGATAGTAAGGCAAGGGGCAGGTCCCGAATTTCTAAGATGATGAACCTGATTTATTTGATACTAGTGTAACTCTCAGTTTTGTCTCAAAGAAGTTTTGAATTAGCGTTGATAATATTTAACACTAGCTGTTATACCCGACGTTGCACGGGTAGAGGTGGAAAAATAATTTAACATTCAATTTAACTATTTTTTTTCTTTCATTTTAGTTACATAAGATATGAAGATTACCCAGTGTAATTTTTCCTTTAATTACCCAACTTGGATATAGTAATGATTAATATTGATTTCAAAAATACCTTTGATAAGAAGCTCAAATTAAAAATAATACATATTTAAGTAAAAAATAATCAGTAAGAATTAAAAATGGAAAATTTTTGTTAATAATTTGGCGAAAAAATAAATACATAAAACACTAATATGCAGCTCTGGTGCGATGGCCTGTTTTCACCATCATAGTTCAGTAATAGCTTAACTATATATTTATTGCTTAAATATGCATACATGCAGTCAACAGAAAAATCAATGAAAAAATCATCAAATAAACCCACAATAAAATCCGGGAAAGGAGACTGGCGGAATTGCATCACTTGAAACATGTCAATTATTTTTCAAATAATGAAATTAGTTTCTGAAAGTAATGGCAACAGAATAAAATAAACATTTTCAATTTTAAAAGTTTTAATTTTTTCAGCCGATGGCATCAGGAAA
This sequence comes from Oedothorax gibbosus, assembly GCA_019343175.1. NCBI lineage: Eukaryota > Metazoa > Arthropoda > Arachnida > Araneae > Linyphiidae > Oedothorax > Oedothorax gibbosus. The sequence goes on from JAFNEN010002665.1 coordinate 2,232, forward strand.
GTAAAAAAAGATCGGATTTGAGCCAAAGTGGTGTAGTTTTTTCAGAAAATTCGAATAAAAACGTTCGAAAACATTATAAGGAATGGTCTGATTTGAAAAATTCTTAGCCTATGTTTGTTCCGGAGATGAGATGAATTTTTGTGCCAAATTTCGTGACTATCTGTTGCGTGGTTCTTTAGATCTAGTGTCTTATACAAACAAACGGAAGTTGCCTTTTATGTATATAGATATAAGGTAGAACACGACATCGTACGATCAGACTGATATCTGGAATAGAAAGACATATGGGAATTGTAATTTGATAATTCGTAAAAATATTGACTAAATATCAACATAAAATATATGGGAAGAGTTTAATTTTTTTAAATGAAAAAGGACTTCGTATGAATAATTAATTTATTTAAATGAAATATTTTATGATTCGTAATTATCTGTTTTGATAAATGTATATTCCATGCCGCGTATTTAATTTTTTTTTCTCGCGTCACTTGACTGGCTCTAAATTACGATGTCCTTCTCTAATAGCCGCTCTAGTGCGACGATAATCCAACTCAATAATAAAGTTTCAGTTTACAATTGTAAGTCTAGCCGGTTTTACATGAAGCTAATTTCAAACGAAAACGAATTACGACTGCTATATGTTGCCTAACTATAATGATGACTAACTATAATGATGACTAACTATAATGATGACTAACTATAATGATGACTAACTATAATGATGACTAACTATAATGATGACTAACTATAATGATGACTAACTATAATGATGACTAACTATAATGATGACTAACTATAATGATGACTAACTATAATGATGACTAACTATAATGATGACTAACTATAATGATGACTAACTATAATGATGACTAACTATAATGATGACTAACTATAATGATGACTAACTATAATGATGACTAACTATAATGATGACTAACTATAATGATGACTAACTATAATGATGACTAACTATAATGATGACTAACTATAATGATGACTACTATAATGATGACTAACTATAATGATGACTAACTATAATGATGACTAACTATAATGATGACTAACTATAATGATGACTAACTATAATGATGACTAACTATAATGATGACTACTACTATATGAATGTGGTAAATTTATTCCAATTGACAACTCAGTATTTATACTTGTATTTACGACTAGTATAAGGCATAATATAGGCTTCAGCACAAGGAAAGCCAGACAGTATATCTGAGGGTCCCCTCTCAGGGTCGACCACTAGTATTTTTTTTTAATTTTGATATCCTTTGTTACATTTTATGACAATCTGTCAATTAATATTTGTTGATTATCGTTATCTATTATCTAATTATCGTTCTCTTAATTTGTAAAATTTTTAAATAATTTTCATAAAACATACAATCTTCATGCTATGATAGTGCTAGCAAATTTAAAAAAAATTCTGGACCATATTTTTAGGCCCCTAGAAAAGTGGTACTGGTAGGGCATCGAATTATCCTGGGCTCACCAGGTCCATTCGGTGTCTTGACTATAATGCATATTTATTATTTTCAAACCCATGTAACTAAAAACTATAGCTATCATAGTTAAAGTATTAGATTGGCTGATCACGTGACCTCCAATGCTAACGACGGGACGCGCATGGAGGCATTTTAAGAGGGCAAAATGGCCAGTGTTGCTGCCACTTTAAGGAGAAAAATACTACGAAAAGATACCATTTATTTTAGAATTCTAAAATTACAAAAAAAATATCGTAAAAATACTAGCTGCATTTTGGAATCTTTTAGTGACTTGAAATGCTTTTCTAGTATTTTTTGTTGTTGTTGTAATTTTAGAATTAAATGGTATTTTTCCGATGATGCCGTAGCATTTTTCTCTTTAAAGTGGCAGCAACACTGGCAATTCTGCCCTCTTAAAATTTGCCTCCATGCGCGTACCGTCGTTAGCAATTGAGGTCACGTGATCAGCCAATCTTAATGTCACCTAAAACCTTGTCAAACTAATCGCGCGCAAATTTTTGAGGTTATTCGGTCACCCTTTGAAGAATATGCGACGCGTCTGCTTTGCCTATAAAAGGACACTTAAACGACGTGGTTTCTTGTTTTGTAGATATTTAGCTCGGTAGAATAAGGGACTATGTCTCACGTTGTTTGTGATACAGAAAATAGGCCGTTTTTCTACTATCTTCAGTGATGATACGTGCGTATAATCACTGAAAATTTATTTTTTGGTTGGGAATTCTTCAGCACAATAAGGAACTGTATTGTGTTTTTGATTTCAAATATTTAAATTTGGGTAAAGGAAGTTTATTTGGGGTCAATGTTGGCATTCATTTTTTTTAAACAAAATTTTAGAATATAAAATGAGATAGTTACTAATTGGGGGACAGTAAATAAATAGGGTAGAGTTTTTTTGCTATTAAAAACACTTTAGGTATTTAAACGCTGTGAAAGGCCAAGATATGTGACAAATTTAAAATGTATTAACTACTCTTCAAGATAGTCTTCCTTTTGTTTAAGTCTAGTTAAAAAAATTTACTTTAAAATTGTTTTTTAATACATTTTCAAACTTAAATTTTGCATTTTACAGTAATAGTTTCAATAGTTAAACGAACTGTAGAACAATATTTTACATGACTAAAAAGTCAATACCCAAGAAAATTTTAAAATATGTTTCGTTAGCGAAATTAACTTTCCGCAAAGTTTATCTAAATAACAAAAAACCAAGACAAATGAAGACCATATAATCCTGAGCTATTTAGGTAAGACAAATTAAGCTCAACTAGAAAAAACATCAGTTACACTAATGAAATTTAATTAACGTTTTTATTCGGAAATAAAAGTGTTAATTGTATTCACTGGGGCTGGGGAGCCCAGTCAGTTAGGCACTCGCCTAGCCACGCGAAAGGTCCCAGGTTCGGGTCCGGGCATCGCCAAAATAAACTGCCGACCTATAAACGGCCCGAGCAGTCAAAAATGTCCGACGAATAATACCCGTGTAGAGGGAGTGCACGTTAAAATATGCTCAAGTCCCAACGCTTCGTACGATGTCGCCCTTAACGGTTGCGTTGGGTGCCCACTCAGGTATCGGCTCGTCACTTGACTGTGGTTCTAAAATACGACGCCCGTCGCCAATAGCCCTCGTGTAGCTCTAGTGCGACGATAATTCAAAACCAACCTTACCTAATGGTATTCACTAATTCGTCGTTAAAGGGTTAAAAGTAGATTGCGCTTTAAAATAAAATTACAAACATGTTTAGTATACTATTCTATGGATCTTTTATTTTAAATGTATCTCTTCCCGAAGTTTGTAATTCAGGCAGACTCGTATGCGACTCAATTTTCAAACCCTTTAGGTATAAAATTCCAATAATCAATACTTCGGGTGATTTATGAATACGTACTATACAATTAAGTTATTGAGCTACTTCATTGCTATCATACAAAAGAAAACATGAAAACGTACAAATTCTCCCGCCTACTGAGGTGATGCCACACGGCACAAAACAAATAAAGAACCGCATCTGTACAAGCAAAGGCGGAAGCGATAACAATATTTACATTTCTGCTTTATTTTTGCATTGCACGGAGGTGGGCAAAACATCTATTTGTCAAGTTTTATCGATTCCTCTGGTGAATGTTATTTTTTTATTGCAGAGAACATCGGGTTCGAGCATTTTACGGGATAAATGTTTTTTTTGTTTGAAAAATTCATCACTTGTTAATGTTGGGTAGGTTCAATAACTTTAACGTTTCCCTAACTTGCGTTGGTTCTTGTTTATTAAGGCTATTTTTTTCGTTACTTAAGGGGACGCATTACCCATAATTTAGGGCTGCCCAGAATAAATTAAACATGCTCGAATGCTGTTATTATAAGGATATTGTAAAAAAAGGATTCTTTTATGATGGTGGAGGTTTATTGAAAATGATATAGTGGTTTGGTAAAATGGTTTTTGAAATTTTATGTTGATTTTTTTAATTTTTAATTTTTTCAGCTTGTAAATGGTTAAAACCCTAAGGCTTTTAGGTAAATTAATGTAGAGCTCCAAAATTTTTTCCTGTGTTGAAACATATGCGTTTATCAAAAGTTGGTATGGGATAAGGTCTAGTGTAAATAGATTTTTAAAAAAAAAATTATGAAGGTGAAAATTTGCAAAAAATCTTATTTTTGACAATTTTTTATACATAAAGCTACATAACTTTTGTTGTTTAACTGATAGCTCAATATCCATACCAACTTTTATTAATAGATGTTGTCGGAACATTTGAACAAATATCCATTACAAAATTCTTGAGATTGTAGGAGGAGTAGCATTTTGAAAAAAACGTTAAAAATGTTAAATTTTTTAAAAAAAACTTACGTTTTAATATTTATGATTTTTTCGTATATGTGTATTGATTGTTAGTTCTTTGTAAAAATGGTTTAATTTGAATGCTAGCGATAAAAATACAGGATTTAATTTTTGGGTACCGCGTTCCCTTAAATATTAAACACTGTTGTGAGTACTGTACGTCCTATAACTTTAATATTACCCTTACTTGCGTTGGCTCTTGTTTCTTGAAGTTAAACTTATAACTTTCGGTATATCAACAAAAAAAATATTATTTTCTGTAAAAAATAATTAACCTCATTGGCAACCATCTAATATTTGTTTCCTTTTGTTTGCTTTTTTGAGAAATGAAAAATCTTCAGTGGTAATTCGAAGAATACTTTTATCATAATTTTTTTTTAAAAAAATCTTTGAACTTAGTTTTTATGTAAATATGGGACTAAATTGGGGATATCATAGTTGTGATAAATAAAAACATCCTTCGAAATTTTTGATTGAGGCCCAGGGCATATGGTATTTAGTCCTCTTTTCTTTAACATTAAACATTTTTCTTAAATTATGCCCCAAAGTTATAGATAATTATGATTTTGAAGTTTGTTATGTGAGAAAACGGCTGAAATTCTCCCAAGGGTGAGAATTCAGCCCCTCCTCCCCCCGAATTTTCATACGGCTACCAGGTATTGTTTTAATGCACTTAAATCTTCTGAACGAGTACTGGACCAACATCATAAAAATGAATGTGGTTCAATTCATCTTAACAAATTGTATTGACTTCCAAACAATATATACATTTGAACTCGAAACATCTTTTTAAAAGCCGTAATCTCGCTTAGAAATTTCTTTTTTCCAAGCGGATTAACACAGCGGTACTTTGGTTTGGAGACCCCCCCCCCTCCCCCCCAAAAAGAAAGAAAATTCACTTGTTTGATTACACATTTTAAGACGTCACTTTAAGACGTTTTTTTTTTAAAAAGAAAATTAAAATTAACTCTATCCTCGTTGCTAAATTAACCTAACTGCCTCTGGCTTAATGAAGAAATATTTTTACTGTTTCGTAACTTAATTATGCTCTGCTCTCATGTCTTAAATTCGTAGGAGTGAAAAGAAATGCATTAATTAAAAAGTAAGCGAATTAAGACAGATTTTCAGTATGCGTTGCTTGATATTGTTGGATAGTTTAATAGTGTTTCTGTATAGTTATTTATGCAACTAGTGTGAAAAGTAAGGCTTTTTTTAAATGAGTAGAATGAATTATTTCACGAGCGAGGTACGAGAAAGTGAAATAAATTCACGAGTTTAAAAAAGGCTATTTTCAACGTGTTGTCATACACTATTTTTTATAATAACGTGCAAAAAAAAGTATTTATTAAATTGGCATTTATTGATTGGATTATTAATTATTTTATTATCACGTTCAAATGATTTGAAGGTGATTATTTATATTAATGATTATTTTAAAATCACGTGCAAAAAGTATTTCTTAGATTACAATTGGAAATAAGACGCCAAATAAAGAATCACATTCAAATAAAGAATTTTACACCAATCAGATGCTCTTATTTACTTTGTCGCACTAGTGCGTAAAAGTAACTTTGAAACATGATTTTGTTAAAAGCATCACTTTTGACACGATTATTGATTTGACAAAGTTAGTTTTTTTTGCTCGATATTATAAAAAATAATTTTTTTAATCTTTGAAAAGGAACGCCGTTAGAATATTGTTAAATTAGCAACATTTTTTAGTTTTCTTGCATAAAGTAATGAACATTTGAAGTTAAGCGTAAAAAATTCTTCACTTTTTTTATATGAAACAGTTAAAATAAATTTTATTGGTACTGGGTCCTTTAAATAAATGGATACAGTTTCCCTAAAAATTCTGTATTATTTTCAACTATAAAATTCAAATCCAAATATTTTTAGGTAAAGCTCAACTAAACTATGTAAAGAAAAATATAATTGATTCAGTTGTTACAGTAAAAGATATTTAAAAAAGAAATTGGACTTTAGGGATTTTTCCAAAACCTTCTCCCATACAATTTTAAGATTAAATTAAATAAAAAAATTATGTTCCTTTTTTATAATTTGTAATAAAAGTGGATTGATTTTAAGATAGCATAAAAACCAATTTTTTGCATAGGTTAAGGAGTATGGAAAATTGAACTTTATTGTTACTTTTTTAAACAATAATATTAAAAACAATTTAATCGGCAGTACGAAAATAGACAAAACTATGTATGGCTACTTAACACAACCAAACACCCTTGGTAACAATTTTTCGCAATTTTAGTATCTATCGCCATTTTTCCAATGCATAAACCTTTTATCAAGTGCAATTCCTTTCCGTTTACCTTATTCTTATAAACAGAGGGGCTGGGGAGCTCAGTCAGTTAGGCGCTCGCCAAGCATGCGAAAGGTCCCAGGTTCGGTTCCGGGCATCGCCAAAATAACTGCCGACCTATAAACGGCCCCTGCAGCCAAAAATGCCCGACGAATAATACCCCGTACAGAGGGAGTGCACGTTAAAATACGTTCCTAAGTCCCAGCGCTGCGTACGATGTCGCCCTTAACTGTTGCGTTAGGTGGCAATTCAGGTGTCGGCTCGTCACTTGACTGTGGTTCTAAAATACGACGCCCGTCGCCAATAGCCCTCGTGTAGCTCTAGTGCGACGATAATTCAAACTAAACATTTAAATCTTATAAATAGACGTATTCTTTTCGTATTATGTCTGTCTTTATAGTTGCAGGCCATAAAAAGAACATTTATTTTTCGTAAGGGAATGAGCTGCGTAATAAAACGTTGAACATAGCTGTGGGATGCAATAAAACATTTATATACCACTAAATATAGGCTCTGGCATCAGTTACTATTCGATTGTATAGCTTTTTTTATAAGTACGAATCAGGCGAATCGGTACAGAAATTTTATGTTTGCTGTGGTTGGTTGATATGGTTTCAACTGATGTTTTAATAGAAAATTTGTTTTGTATTTGAGATGTATATAATATAGCATTTAAGAATGCAATTTTCCAGTGTCATTTAAGTGGTTCTAAAATACGACGCCCGTCGCCAATAGCCCTCGTGTAGGTCTAGTGCGACGATAATTCAAACTAAACCAGTGTCATTTAAAAATGTCACTTTTACGACATCGTAATACTTATTAATAGCTCAATATTTTCCCCACACATATTTTTATTTCAACTTTACGACAGGCTTCAACTTTACGAAGAATGGTTTAACTTAATTGCTTTTCCAGTGTTTCCACTAGCCCTAACAAAATCATAAAAATCGCGTGAGTTGAAAATGCTTGTGGAACATAAGCTTTTAAATTATTCATTAATGCTGAATGATGCACAGATTAATCTTTGGAGCTTTAGCAGGGAAATATTACTTGTCTTTCTAACAAACGAACTCAATAAATTTGAAGTTAAGTTACTTAGCAAGTACTTTACTTAAAAGTTATTAAGGTGGGCTGGAGAGCCCAGTCGGTTAGGCATTCGCCTAGCATGCGAAAGGTCCCAGGTTCGGGTCCGGGCATCGCCAAAATAACTGCCGACCTATAAACGGCCTGTGCAGCCAAAACTGTCCGACGAATAATACCTCGTATAGAGGAGTGCACGTTAAATATCCTTCAAAGTCCCATCGCTGCGTACGATGTCGCCCTTAACGGTTGCGTTGGGTGCCTACTCAGGTGTCTGCTCGTCACTTGACTGTGGTTTCGAAATACGACGCCCGTCGCCAATAGCCCTTGTCTAGCTCTGGTGCAACGATAATTCAAAACTAAAGAAAGTTATTAAGTGAAGTGCTAGGAATGTTTTAAAAATTAAATAAAATTTATTATAATTCAATTAAAAATTGTCAATGTCATTATAATTGTACGAAAATTATTTTAAAATTAGAAACTCATTCATGAAAAGCAAGTTAATATTAAGTCACTAATAATCTTTAAGTACTATTGAAGTGGCCTGATAATGCCTCCTAAAATGTCTGGAGTTTACTGAATTTGTTTGTAGGAAATTCGAAATTTTTAAGATAGATTCCCTTTAATACCAACGTGTGCGCCTGAGGCTTAGTTTTTTCATATTTGTTCCATTTTTGGAGAAAATTCTAATTTTCTGAAACAAATACACCACTTTCACTCAAATCCGATCATTTTTTCCCTTTCGTGTTGGCGCCATTAGACAGAAGAAATTAAATTGAACACAAAAATTAATTAAAATTAAAATTGCTTTTATTTTCTTGCCATTACCTTCAGAAACTAAATTACTGATTTGAAAAATAATTGAACGTGCCAATGAGCTAAATGTTTTTTTTTTAAAACCCAAAATGGAGGTTTTAACGTGAAATATTATTGTTATACAATTATGGTTAATTTTGAATTTATCAGGAAAATTGTGATGACAGTAAGTTCATATTGAGGAAGATTTTTGTGATGATAGAATGTGCATTTTATAGTGATGTATTTTTATTTTGGAATTTTAAAGCAATATAAGTAACGGGATTTTATTCTTTATAAGGAAACGGGAACGAAGGCAAAGCTTACTATCCTATAGCAAATTAAATGACATATACTTGGATCGATTTGATATTCTTTTAGTCCGTGCGAAGTACGGGTATTTATTTGCTAGTTATAGATATATGTAAGTAATGCCTTCGCCTCTTAATTAGTTTAAAAAAATATCTTTTGTTATAACTAAAAAAAAGTTTTAATTGTGAAGTTTAGACACCATATTGTTAATAAATCGCATAGTACGTCCGTTACATTGGATAAAGGTACATTCATGTAATATTTATTTACAGCCTTGTTATGATGTTTTTTAGGGAAAACTATTTTTCCCCAAGTGCACAAACTAATTTTAACCATTTAAGTTAGGAAAAACATATGTAATCCTATAAATTATATCCTAGAAAACTATTTATTTTACCAATTTTATATCGCACAAATATTTTCACATAGACTAGCAAATTAAATTTTTTTTTAAAAATAACTAAATTTTCCGTATGCGTATTAGCGAATAACCCAAACTTCCTTTTTACATACAGATGACAATCGATGGTTGCCGCCTCAGATTATTCATAATTTCTAGACGTATTATGTTAGTGTTAAAGCTCCTTTTGGGGCTAGATAAAAGCAGCTGGAAACGTCCAATAACCTAACCTAAATACAAATAGAACTCCTTTAATGACATTAACGGGAATTAACAATTGAAAGCGGTAGCACTTCTTTAATGCCCAAACAATCCCTAATTTGCTTTATTCATTAAGAGGGATTGTCAGTCCCATAGAGCTAATGCATTAGTTTTCTAATCACAACTTCCGCAGAAGTATTGCTTTGCCATGTTAGCCCTTTTTTCCCAGGCATGAAAATCAACATAACATCGAAATGAAACAAATTTTGAAACGAAAATGTTATCTAGTTATTTAATTATATATATTTTAAGTTTTAAAATGCCAAAAATTACAGCAGATGGCGACACTATTTTAAAACTTTCAATGAATAATTAAATAACCGGATGTTATTTTCTATTCAATTTTGTTTTAAATTGATGTTATGATGATTCCCATATCTGGTGAAAATGGGATAACTTGGCAAAGCAATTCTTTTGCAAAAAATGTGATTTCAAAACTAATGCATTAGCTCTATGGGACTGACAGTCCCTCTTAACCTAATGTTACTATCTCTTAGCCGCTATTTTCTCTGTAAGGAGTTTTCTCTAGGGAGAAGTGACGATTAGTTGGAGTGGATATGACACAATGGATATGAATTTTTAAGTCTGCTAAGTTGTTTGCCAACGAAGCACCTATACACACACCTGTAAAATAATGGTTGATAGTTCAAACAAGTTGTTGAGCGATAACGTGTTATGAACTGATAAAGCGCAATTTTTAACAATAAAATTTCCATTAAATTTGAAAATCCTTGAAATTTCAATACAAAGGTTTTATTTGGGGGTACTAACAGCTTTGTTATATAATTTAAGTGTTTTTTGCTGCTTTTTATGAGCAATCCAATTGGTTAGTAAAAGTCTTTAGTACTTTATTTGAGTAAATATCCGCTTTTATCATTTATTTTCCAGGTTTAAGATATACAGAAAATACATTAACAACTTGACTGATACAAAATAAGTTATTTTTAGTTATAAATGTACATGCAAACGCTTCAAAATTTCATAATTGTTTTAAGGTAACAGGGAACAAAACGACCACTCAAATTTTCATTTAAACTTTAGTTACTGAATTGTGCCTTTACGAAAGACTTCTATGATGCACATTTGAATATGGGGCTGGAGTTTGCAAATTTGGTAGTTAATTTCAATATAACTTTGTTGCCAGCTTTAAATGTCAGTATTTCAAAACACCAATTTACAGCTTTAAGGTACACTTTTCGCTTTTTCTATTTTACTAGAAGGGTTGAAATTTTCTGTGATGTCGTATTTATGTCTATTTAACACAGTGAACTAAAAATATTAAGTGAGTAAATATAAGACGATTTTTCTAATTTAAGAAACGTGCAAAATTTCTGTTTATAACTTAAAATTATGAATGTGTTATCGTCAAACTTGAGGTTCATTGCGTTGATTTTTTTTTTTTTTTCTATAAAAAATTATTTTTAGATACACGAAGTAGTTGTGCTGGAAAGTGTATATACCTAAAAGCTAAAAATCGGCGTTTAAAAATAATGACGTATGAAGCTGGAAACAAAGTTTTATTGAAATTAATTACCAAATTTGCGAACTCCAACACCATATTCAGGTGCGTATTATATAAAAAAATTTCGTAAATATTCATTTTAGTGATTGAAAGTTAAAATGAAAATTTGATATTTTGAAGCTTCGATATGTTCCCTGTCCTCCTTTAAGTAACTCGAGTATTTTAATAAACAATTAATCTCAACTAATAGGGACGTTGTTGAAACAGTACTGTATATCTTGTATTAGGTACAAGATATTAGTAATATTTCAAATTATTACAATTACATTTAAAATTGTAAGCATTACCAGCAGTCGATTTTTGTTACTGTAATAATATTTAATTTAAAAATTATATTTTCGATAACATTTAAACTTATTAAATTTTTAATGAATTATTGATTTATTAAATTTTTAAAGGCTTTGTATAGATGCAAATATTAACATCCGTTTCTGATATATTCAACAATACTTAAATTCTCATTTTAAAAGCATTATTTGCCTGTAGTTCATATTAAATGTTCAAATTTTAAAACCATTCTTTACTTGTAACTCAACAGCATGCATTTCATTTTAATTCATCCATTAATGGTAAAATTTCTGGAAAGTTGGACGCTTTAGTTCCCGCAACCCTTATTTGTTACACTTTAGGGATGGAAAATAGAAACCGTTTTTTTGCCCTCGGTTTAGACTGAAAAACCGTTTTTTTCATGAGGCCGGTCTAAACCGAAAAACCGGTTGTCTGCGGGGAAAACCGACTAAAAACCGGAAATCGTTTTTTTTCTCTAAAACCACCATCAGCGATTTTTTAATTATATAATTTTTTTTTAAAAATGTTAGATTTGCACTATGTTAACGGCATAGATAGCAAATGGGAGGAATTAAATGTTTAAAATAAAGGAAAAGGAAATAGATGTGGAATAATGCAAAGCTTAATAAAAATACTCAAAGCGATTAGAAAAACCGGAATTAAAAAAAAAGGAAAATTATAATTTTAAATAATAAGAAAGTAAGAATTGGAAAGATAACCTAGAACTTAGTTTTCAAAAAAACACTTTAAACATTTAAAATTGAATGTGTAAATTGTATTTTTTTTTTCAATTCGAAAGTAAAGTTTACAAATTAATTGATTTTTTCAATTAATGAGAAACTGAAAAAACTTTTTTAAAACAATGGAAAACTGTTTTTTTTGCCATAGAAAAACCGTTTTCGTGGAAACCGGTTTTATAAAACCGGTTTTTAAGGTTCGGTAAAACCGGGTCGGTTTTACCGGCGTTGTAAACCGGGTTTTGAAAAAACCGGTTTTTTTAAGAAAAAACGCCATCCCTAACGTGTTCTAATTTGGTTGGCGACGAGTATAACTAGTAAGAAAAACTTGAGGTAAATACACTAAACGACTTTTAATTACCACTCAATAAATCAATACAA
>JAFNEN010002666.1:0-14744 GCA_019343175.1 Oedothorax gibbosus
AAATTTAAACATTTTATTGAATCTCAATTAAATCTATTCTAGTATTTTTTTAATTCCTGAAATTAAAAAAAAACTGATTGTTTTTTTTGGTGCAAAATTTAAAAACCACTCTTTTTAAAAAGATTTTCTTTTGGGGTAAAAACTAACCCCCCTTTTTGGATTTAATTTCTCAACTTAACGAAAAAATTTTATAAGCAATTTTTAAAGTTTAACATGGGCTGAAAAAACCACTAAAAAATCCATTTTTTTCTCTCCTTTTTCCTACCACACTCTGTCGCTATTGCAGAATGAAAAAATTGTAGTCCTAGCTCTTAAAATTTTGATACGAAGTTTTTTTTGATCCCGTCTCCTATTTTTACCAGACTTTTTCAAATAAAATCAAGAACCCAAGGGCACAATGGGGGCATAGGGATCCCTTTGTTAAGACATCAAAAATTTTAAAAAAGGGCAAAATTTAAAACAAACTGTCAAATTTTTTTTTACAAATACCTCTTTTTTCTAGAGCTCTTTCTTTTGATTTGTTACCAGTTATAGTTTTGGGACCATCATTTAGAACCTTGTGGGAAATTTTGGACCAAAAAATTTTTTTTGTTGGATTTAAACCTTAAAAAATAGCATTATAAACATAACAACAAATCCCCTTACTCCCCCTTTTCCCTTTTGGGAGGCGACATGAAAAAACTATTTCCCATATTTTTATAGGGCCTCCCTTTTCGTCATCCCTTTTCTTGAAGGGTAGACTGCATCCGGGGGCATACACATTGTCTTGGGTACCCCACAAACAAAAAGCCTTAAACAAAAAAACTGATTTTATTTTTTACTGATATTAAACTATTTTTTTTTAAAAATTATAAATGTACTTTTAATTTCTAAATTTTTTGATACCTACTTTTTCTAAAATAGCTTTTAAATATTTTTTAAATAAAAATTGTTTCACTTGAAAGGGTAATATGAATGTTACATTTTTTTGGGTTTTACTTTTGAACAATGTTAGAATCAAGAAAAAAAACCTTAAAAATCTAACATTCCCAAATTCAAAAAAAATTTCAAAAAATTTTGTTGTTTAAAAATAACTTAATTTACCTCATGGGCCATTATGAAAAATTTTTCTTTGTATGCAATTTAAATTATTTCCCACAATTTTTTTCTCGGTCGGACAAACCTAATTTATGAAAAAAAATTTTTAAAATGTTTCTTTAAAAAATATAATTTAAGAAATATAACAATGCATAGGTGAGGACCCTGGGGTAAAAGGGGTTTCTTTTTAGTTTTGGGGTTTAAAGGGGCGAATTTGTGAAAACGAAACTACTTCCTCAATTTTAAACCCTTTGGCAAAATTTGGGAAAAAAAAATTTATGTTTATCTTCAAAACGTTTATTATTGGTTCTGATCGTTTTTATGTTTTGGGTTTTGATAGCCTTACGTTTGTGGCGCAAAATTCTGAAATTTTTTTTTGAATTTTTTTTAGATAATTTTTTTTTTGCTGTAAGGCAAAGTTTTGCTTGCAGAATTAAAAAAAACCCCCACAAAGGTGTTCCCATTTTGTTGTAGTGTGGGGGTTTGCGTGTGTTTTTTAATCCCGAAGCTATCCCGGCGGTACTTACTACTGGCAGGTCCCCATGCCGACGGGTGGGAGGGAGACACCAGCCCCAAGGGGAACACCCGGGGCTTCCGGGTTGGGGTTGGCGGGGGGCTAAAAACCCTACCCCGTAAAAAAAAACATGTTCAGAACCGACCCCAGGGAAGCCCTGTAAACCTTGGGGACACGTAATTCTCCCCCTGAATGACCTGCATTTTAATATAATTCTGATGGAAACCCCTTTGGGGAAGCAAGCAGGGGGATAAACGCTAAAAAAAAATTCTACAAAAATCACAAAAATTGGATTTTGGAAAAGAACTTAAAAATCATGGAGAGAGTTTAAAGACCGTTGCCCCAACAGGGTGGGGGCGCCATACGGGGCCCTATGCTCCATTTTGGGGAGTAAAGGGGGAAGAGTTAAAAAAAAGGCGTTTAAAATTGTTTCTAAAAATTTAAACACGCAAACATGGGGCTTATAAATACAACATACAACAAATTCGGAACAATAGGTCAAAATTTCAGATGCTAGCTATAAAACAATTCTCTATTTCTCCATAGTTAACTTTGGGAAAAGGTTGGTTTCAAGATATCTATTAAAAGTATTGATTGGCTGATCACTGACCTCCAATGCTAACGGGACAACGCAGGGAGGTTTTTTTGGTAGGAATAAGGGCCGGGTTTTTCTGTCACTTTAAGGAGAAAAATACTACAAAAAAATCCCATTTAATTCAAAATTTAAAAAAAAAAATACGAAAAGGATTTAAAGTCACAAAAAGAAATCGCCTTTTTTTTACGATTTTTTTTTAAATTTTAAATTATTTTAAAAACTAATATGCTCTTTAAACTTTAAAAACTAAATTTTTAAACTAATTTTGAATTTATTTAAATTTTTCTAAATTCAAAAATATCGAAAAAATTTACTGCATTTTAGAATTTTTAGTGACTTTAAATCCTTTTTTTTTTTGAAAATTTGATTAAAGGTATTTTTTCGTGATTTTTCTCCTTAAAGTGGCAGAAACCTGGCCTTATCCCTCCCAAAAAAACACCCATGCACGTCCCGCGTTAGCTTGGGGGTCAGTATCCCCTAAAAATTTAATTAGTATCTAGGTTGGTATCCTTTTTGGAAAATTCATGCCCCCTTATCACTAATAGTTCTGTGGGGTCAAATCTTGTTGTGTAAAGGGATACAATGTTTTACCATAGGCTATCTGCAAATGGTATATACAACCTCAAACTCACTACTTCCCTAAACCCCAAACTAACCTTTTTTTAAACTCATTTAAATGTGTAGTCACTTGTACCCCTAATTTAATTCACTTTTGGGCTTCTAGGTTCTCAAATTATCATAAAAACCCCTTTAAACAAACAAAAATTTTTTAAAATTCTACTCTAATTATAAAAAAAACCAAAATTAGCAAGCTAAAAAAACAATTTTATATTTTTTCAAAGTGTATCTTTTAAAAAAACGTATGCATTTATTTAAAAAAAAATTGCAAAATAATTACAAAAATGTCACTTTTATTGTATTTTTTCAAAATTTAAAAAAGAAAAATTTCATATATATGAGGGCCTAACTAATCCAATCCTGAAAAAAAAAACTTGCCAAAATCTTTTAAACGTATTTTTTGATGCATTTTTAAAAAAATTTATTTTACTTTTGGGGTTAGGTAAAAAAGTATTTTTTAAAAAAAAAAAATTGACAGCCTCAAAACTGTGCAAACGGGGGGAATTTTTAAAAGGTTTTGTGGGAACCCTAATACCTTTTGGGGTTTCCGGGGTTTATAAAAACTAAGCTCTAGGGTTCCTTTTTTCTTGAGTCTTCCAAGCTCTTTTTAGTCTCCATGCTAAAAGCCCTGCATTGTCTTATCAAGGTAATACTGATCGGGGAAAGGAAAAAAAAATCTTTTCAAAAAATGTACAACAGCAGAATTCAGGTTTATTTCCCAAAAAAATTTTTGGGGAAAACCCAAACTGTAAAGGGTCTATAAGGATAATTATTTTTCGAGCATTAAAAATTTCAGAAAGCTAAATTCCCTAAAATTTACGCTAAAATTTTTTTGCTATTAATTTATTGCAATAATATTAATGTGATTTGTAGGAAAAATATTTTTTTAAACATGTTAAATTAGTAAATTAAGTTCTTTTTATCAAAATAAAAGTCGGGTAAAACTTTTTAAAAAAAAAAATAAAAAGCATATTTGAATTTTACACTATGTAAAAAAAAAAGGGGGGGGAAACTTGGAGTAAAAATGAATTTATAAGCATTTGCTTCTACAAAAAAGTTTAGATCAAGGAAAGGCCCTTTACGAAAATTTGTTTGTGTTTTTACTTACCAACTTTCCCTTTCGCTATTACCAAAAACAGGGAATTGAGGGGGGGGGAACCAGATTCCGATGTTTCCCACGGGTTGTAATTTTTAGAAAACTAAAAATACTCTAAAAATAACCATTAAAAATTATTTAATTTAAAAAACTTGTACTAGAAGAGAAGTCCGTTTTACAACTTAAAGAAAAAATTTTAAAATGTTAGGGACTATCTTAAGGCTTCTACTTTTTTTCTTCCATTTTTTTTTACATTCATGAGTAGGGATCACCTGGTCGCTCATTTCTGGTCCTACATCGGGAAGCTCGGGTAGGCAGTGAGGGATAAATGCTCCCAGTTAAAAAATTATGGTTTATATTAAAAAAAACAAAAAAACGCAACACCTTGAGCAAATCGGGATCTGATTCAACCACCTCAAGCTCACTAAAAACCCAGCATGAGTCTATAGACTCTGCTGTAAGTTAAGTGGTCAGTCCTCGGACCTGGCCCCCCCCAAAACCCCAAACCGTCGGGAAAAAAAAAACCTTTCGGTCCCCAGCACTCCGTCCCGGCCCCTTCGGGTCAGGTTCTAATTTTTCTTATCTGTTCGATCCTAAATAGGAGGGAAAGAAAAAGGTTCCGGGGGCAGAAGCCCCGCGAAAGCCCAGACCTCCCTACTCATCCCGGGCCAAACCCGAAAAGGGCCCCCAACCGGGAGCAGGCCTCGGCCCTTTTCAGAAGCTGCTCCACAAGAGAGGGGCGATCTTTCGGGAAGGGTTTTCCCAGCTTTGCTATCACCTAAAGGCGTTCACTTGCGAACAGTTTTACGCCTACGTGATGCTGCTGAGGACATGACCTCGCTTCACAACGCTGCTCTGTCCAACCCCAGCACTTCATCATGCATTTTGCTCGAGCGGGCGGGGAGCCCCTCAAGTCCATCAGGGAAAAAATTTTGGGCAGTTTGGGGACCAGCTGTAAACCCCCTTGTGCTGGGGAGCTCCCAAAAGCCCTACAAGCTTATCTTAAAGACAAAGAACCGGGGCTTCCCCGCCCAAATCTATCCTCCTCAAAGGTTTGGCCAAACAAAACCCCTCCCCTGTCCCGGCGGGAGGGAGGGTTCTCTAAAAGGACAAGGCACCCACTTATAGAGGTGGGTGCTGGAATTTTTCCAGAAAAGGGGGGCCCCCTTTCAAAAGGCAGAAAACCAATGAGCTGTTCTCGGTGCTTTGGGCAAGGGAATCTGCGCTCTTGGGCACAGCAACCCCCTTCCCCAAAGCTCCACCTTCCTCTCCGGTGGAAAAGCCCCCAAACAGACTTGTCGAAGGAAACCCCCGTGCAGGTCGCAACGACATCGCTCCCCCCAAAACAGACTAAAAGGTATTAATCCTGCCGATGACCCTGATGGGTTAGAAAAATTTCCATTGTTTTAAAATCTGATCGGGAATCTTCTGACCCCGGGCTGGGATGTTCAGTTTTTCAGGCAGTGAGTTCGGGGGGAAAAACCCATGATTCACGGGCGGAGAAAAGGAAATTTAAGTTTCTAAGGGACGGGTTGCTTTTTTGACTTTTTATTAATGGCCCTTACTAAAACCAATTTTTTCAAATGACCAGGTAGTCAAACCCTTTTTGGGGGTAGCCAATCAACCTACATCCGCAATCCTCTCTGCTCTTATTAGCAAGGTTTTTGATTGGGGGTAAAATCGTATCGCTCTTATTCAAGAGCCCGGGGTGCACCATGGAAAAATTTTTGGCCTTGGAGGCCGGGTAATCTTTTTTACGACCCCCTTTGCGAGAGCCCGAGCATGCATTGTTACTAGTGTCTCTTAATGCTATTTTTGGTTAATTTTTAGATGGGGCATGTTCCATCAGTTAACGATAGAAAAGGTGAAATAAATTTTTAATGTCCTGTTTCCCCCCATACGAAAAAACTGTGCCTCTATGGGCTCCTGCCAAACTTTGTTGAATTGTTTTCATCTGGCGGAAAGTCTTGTCACTGTGATCAACCACATCACATTTTTTTGGGGCAGAAAAGACTGCAACAATAAGGGGGAACTGCTTTTATATTTTTCTAAGCATGGGCTCTCAAATTCTCAATGGGGAAATATCCAACCTTTTTCACTTCTCAAAAGTAGGTCTAGTGTTCGTTCTGTAATGCCAAAGCAGTGAACTGCATTTCGAATTGGGCATGTATCCGGAGACTATCTCCAGATCATAGACTAATTTTTTTAAACCTTTCGGGCCCTGTTAACACCCCCTACGGGAACGGGAATCCCAGAAGGTTGATGGGTTTCCCTACCGGGGGGACGGGGGTTGCTTCTTGGGGGTAATGTTTTTAAAATTTTCCCTCTCTTCCGAAAAGACATACTGTTGAAAATGTAAATTTCTATTGTGAAAACCCCTTTTAAATTCCAAATTCTAGGGTATTCTCGGTTTTTCCAAGAAAGGGGCCCTGGTGGTAAAGTCTCGTGATCTAAGAAAAAAGTGTAGGAAACTTTAATAAAACCAAAAAAAACTTGACTGCTGTCTAAATTAGATTACAGCGTTCAATAAGGCTTTCCCAAAAGGGAAAACAGGACTCCTGGAAGGGTACTTAGCCAAATGGAAGGTATCTCCTGTGCCCCACACTAAACCAAAGAACTACTAAAACATATAGTCAATTGGGGTTTTCCCCGAAAAAGGAAACCCCGGAAAACCACCAAAATGGGGAAAATACACTTAAAGAGCTTCAAGACCTTTCCCGGAAACAAATGTGTCGGCTGAGCAACCTCTTCCCCCTTCCCCAGGAAAAGCAAAGGGGAAAAAAAGTGGGAAGGTACGTTTCACATCGAAAGGTCTGGCTATTTCCACTTTTAAACCCTTTAATCTCCGGGGGTGGATGTATTTCCCCGTGCTACTGCAAAAGGGGACGACCTCTTAGCTCCTCACCGTGTAAAATTTTTTAGGGCCTGCCTTTTTATGGACCTACAGAGGCCCGGGACAAGCAAAGGCTCCCCTTTTCCCAAAGCCCGGTAAGCCACTCTCTTTGCCCAAGGGATTTAGCCCAACTGTCTTTCCCTTTTCTCCTGAAACACTGGAGAAAAAAGGTTGCAATACTTCGGATAGGGGTTACCACAAAACCCTTATCGAAATTTCAATATCTTATCAACCTGGGAAGTCAACGAAACAGTCTGTACACCCATTTACGTTCTTGATAGGAGTCAACCAAAAGGAAATGGCCTTGGGTACGTTTCCCTTTATATAAAGGGCTTTTGACAGAGTTCCAACTGAAGCCTTGTAAAGCCCTTTCATAGAGGGAACAAAAGGGGTTTTCTCTTGGGGAAAAAACTCTTAAAATAAATTTTCATCCCTTTCTAGGTGTGGGGAGAGTTGATAGCTGTAAGGGGTGTCCACAGGGGTGTACTTTCCCCCCTTTTTTTGGTGCCTTGTTGTTGATGAACTTCTTTAAAAATTTAAACCATGGCATTCCTGCACGGCTATGCTGAGCATACCTTGTCGTAAGAGGGAAGTTCCCAAACACCTCGGTTATCTTATGGGAAATGCCCAAAAAAGGTAAAGGGGTGGTTACGTTTTCGCTGACAGTAAAATCTAAAAGACCCCCTGGTTCCCCTTTCCCAAATGGAGCTAATAAAATCAAAAACATTTGCTCTAAATTTTTTCCGAGCCTTTCTCTTGTAGCGGGGAAAATTCTTTGGGGTTATCTTGTAAAAAGCTTACTTTTTTAACCACCTTAAAAACTGCTCATAGGCAAAAAGGGGGTTTTGGGCATGTAAAAGGGCTTTGGAAAAAATGGGGGTTATCTCCTAAGAATGTCTGGGAAAACACCGCGATTGTATGTCCCATGTCTCGTATGGGGCCATTTCTGGGGGTAAAACTCTTAAAAACCCCTTTAAAACAACTTACCATCTCCAAGATGGGGCCCCAATAGCCATTACAGGGGCATTAGAACCCACCACTGAAAACATGGGGATTCTCTTTATTTGGGTTACCCTTCCAAAAAAAGTCGAAAAGGGGGCGTCTTTTTTGCGATAGGGTTAAAATTACTGGGTGGAAGACTGCCAATGAAACAACTACTTTTAAAAAATTGGCTCATGTTCAAGGGCATCTTTGCCTTAATGCAAACAAGGACTGGGTTCTTAAGCGTCGTTTTAAAAGGGCGCATTCCCTACAATTTCCCAACGTAGGAAGGGGAAACTTTCCAGATTAACACTAAAAGTGCTAATGGGTCTGGTTACAGACGGTCTAAAACGTCTCAGGAACAGGGCGGGGGCCCATTGTGTCCCCTAATAACACAAAAATTTCTTTTCTCTTGGGAACCTTTCCCAAAAGTGTACCCGCTGAAATTTTCGCTATTCAGCCTGTGCCACAACTGTCTTGACAGAATTTAGGGCCAAAAAATTAGGTCTTTTCGACAGCCCCGGCCCGCATTGCTTGCACTGTCCAAACAATTTTCTCTTCAGCTTGTATGGGGAAAGTCCACCTGTCCCTCTTAAGTTTGGCTCGCCTTTAAAAAAGTTCCTTATTTTGGGGACCCGGGGGACAAGGGATTGAAAACGAAACGGGTGATATTTTGGCAAAAAACAGGATCTAAGACCGCTTTCATAGGGCCTGAGCCCGTGCTAGGTCTTCCACATAATTCTGTTAGAAAGACCATTAGACGGCTGTTCCAGGCCTATAATTTTACAAATTGGCAAATGGCAGCCGATCAAAGGCAGGCTAGGGAGCTTAATCAGAGTGCTCCATGGCGGAGAACCAAGGAGTTACTTAGCCTTAGCAGGAAAGAGATTCGTGCAGCTATTGGTTTATTAACAGGTCACTGTGCTCTCAATAGACATCTGAGTATAATGGGTGTGAAAGATGACCCTCTCTGTAGGGCTTGTCCACAGGTTGAGGAAAGTTCGTTTCACGTTCTCTGCGAATGTGAACAACTACTCTGCACAAAGATTTGAGTATCTTGGGTACCATTGTATCGATGCCTGGGAGGTTGATAACTTATCAATCAGGGATATTCTGAAGTTCATTTCAGCAATCGGCCTGCTTCAAGGTTAAACGATGGGGTTAGTACAATAGACCAGTGGTCGCGGTGCTTGGCCCTGACGGGCCACCCCACTTAAGTCATAAGTCATAAGGGATCGACCGATGGCGAATTTCGGCCGATGGGCCGATGCCGATTGTTCAAAAGTTACATCGGCCGATGGGCCGATGTTTTCCGCCTTCCATCGGCCATCGGCCGATGGAAAAACCAAAATTCAAAATTCGTTAAATCCATGTGCAATCCATAAATAAAAAAATAAATAAAATAACGCGATCCACCGATTTCCATATTTTTTAGAATTCTATGTCTGTGTTCGATTTAGACTTTTTTTAATTTTTAAAAATTTTAAGGCATATAATAATAACGACCAAAGCGATATTTTGTAGAAAAAAATCGGATTTAACAGTTTTTTAATAAACATAATTTTAACATATGATACAGTAACTCCCGTTTGTCCGGAATGCTCGGGAAATTGACTCTTCCGGATAATCGAATTTTCCGGTTATTTTCCGTTACCAAAAAATGTCGATTTTTTTCTCCGGAAAATACAAGAGATATTGGCTGCATCTTACATAATGCAAATAGGCAATGTTGTATTTATAATAATAAAATATATAATAGGTATTACAATATTTTGTATTAAAAAAATATTTATTAAGAAAAAAAATTGATCTTTACTTTCAAATGCTAGAAATCTAAATACATAAATCGTCAAACCCATGGTCTAAAACCAGTAGGATATTTAAATATGTAAACAAAACTCGGAGAATATTTAATTACAGAATTAAATCATAAAAATAACTTACTTTGGATTAGGGTTGTTTACGATTTCTGGAAAATCCAAAAATACTGTAAAGTTTGAAAAACGTTCTTTGGGTCAAATCAGAGAATTATTTTATATATATTTATTTAAATCTTGTTAAAGTTAATTTGTTAAGGTATCGGTCATTATTTTAATCTCAAATGAGCAACGCGACGCTGCAAGCCGAAACTGACGCTGACCATCAGCGGTCAAGCTTGGACCAATCACTTCCATTGGAAGGGTCGGAATTTCATAGTAACCACGTGGGAACAGCAAAAAAAATCTTAAGCATCTTAGTAGTAAAAAGGCAGTTGTTTAAAGCTACAATACTTTAAATACTACAGCCTCTTTTCTACTGTAATGGGATTCTCCGAATTATTGGGGGATCATTGTAGACCCCGCGCTAAGATTCCTCTCTACTGATAACATTCATTGCCTTTGGCTGTGCAGAAAAACGTCTTTGAAACGAACATCGAATTGATGCTATTTTGGGGTTTGCATTTTTTACCCCCCACACACAAGCTTAGTACCTTTTTAATTTAATAATAATTACAAATATAGAGTTTAAAGGTTCTAAAGAAATATCTTCATTTGCTTAAGTTTAACTCTTTTTGTTAGTTTTTAAGCAAAGATACAAGGTGCGTTCATTTTCGATCTTCAAATAACCGGGTAAATTATGTTAGAACACTATTACAGTAGAAGTCTATTGGATTCTATCGTATTTCAGAAACTAAGCCGATTAACGTTTAATTGTTTGTGTTGGAACATCCCAATTTTCCGTATAAATTTTAGATTCCAGATAAGCAAAATAGGTTTAAACCTTTAAAACATTTTCGTTACTAAGTTTATCCGGAATTCTATCAAAAATTAAATTATACTTCTATTCGGAATAAAGATGTTAAGTATTATCGGTATAAGCATTCCCATTAACCGTATAGTTTTATCCGGAATTTAATTTTCCTTTCTCCGTACTGCGCTCCGTACTCTAAGGTTGCGCTGGGTGCCAGCTCATAGGTTTGCCTCGTCACTTGATCACGGTTCCAAATTACGAGCGACCGGAAAAGCCCTCGTGTAGCTCTAAAGCTAAACCAGGAATGCTACCGGAAATTAAATTTTAGTTCTATTATATCCGGAATTTAATTCTAGTTTTAACCGGAAGCAATTTTCAGTTATCCGGATTGTAATTTCGGATCGACTTCGTTTAATCCGAAAGTCTTTTCGGATAAACGACATTGATATACTGATAGTATTCTAAATGATTTTTAAAAAATTGGAACTTTTAGAATTTCTTTAAGCATTATGTTATTTTAAATCTACTCAACGTTTTTGAGCTCAGCTTGAAAAATGAAGTATGTTACAGTTTGGCGCGCCGATCGTTTGTGTAATCAGCCACGTAATCTTTTGGAATTTGTTCTGTTGAAAAGATACGGCCAACTATTTTGACATAAAAGGTTTTATTGTTAGTTGGATAAATTTACATTACACTAGAGCTACAGCACAGCCGAATAGTCACATAAGTTTGAACAGCGGTTGAAGCCGAAATTAATTGGTGTGGCATCCAACACAAACTTATAGTGACAACAACATATTTAACGTGTACCAGTCTCATATTACCTGCCAACTACTACAGATTGTCCGTAGTTTCTACAGATGAAAGTATTAAACTACGGAGTTACGGAAACACAGTCAAAACTACGGATAAGCTTCGATATTTTCTAAAAAATTTATTTGGGGTTTTTTTCGCCTTGGTATTAGTGACCTTATAGCACTTAATGAAAAAATCAGTTCGTCGGCCTTGAAAAACAATGCCCATGGTTTTAATAAGATTTTTTTTAATCCAAATATTTTATCAACATATTTCGTTCGCGGAAATAAAATATTCAAATGTGGATCAAAGTGGTTTTTTTTTAATATGCTTGCGGAAAGTAAACTTAACCTGCCCATGACGACTAGTAACATTTGCTAAGTACCCGCGTAATCGCAGTAGGTTAGTGTTCTTATAGTTCTAGTTTTGATCAGATCAGTCAACCAACATCAGCGCCTAGTAATGTTTTTTATAGAGTCGGATTCGCAGTACGTTGGTGTTCCTTTTATAGTTCTAGCTATGATCAGATTTGTCACCAGCCTCAGCACCTAGTAATATTTGTTAGAGACTTAATCGTAGCAGGTTTTTTTTTTTTTAAAGTTTTCTTTCTAAAAAAATCGATTAACCAACCATAACTCCTCGTAATATCTACTAGTTGGCAGTGTAATCGGCATAGGATCAGGGTTCCATTTTTTTCTTAGTTTTAGTTCAGGACAGATCAGTCAACCAAATTTCAGGTTCTTTGTTAGTTTAAAAAATTACGATGGCCTGTGACTTCATCGCTACTTAGGATTTTTGGTGCCTTAGAACATCATCGGTAGCAGTCCGGATAATGCTAAAATATAATCAGGTTAGCCTTATATGGTCAGCGAAAATGCTTACATCAATAATTAAAATATATATATTTATTATGAGTAACAATAGAAAAATCCGGCGGGGTGGATTTCAGTTCCATACACGATGATACACATTCACATTATTTAGCCATATGTCTAGTCAGTTGGCTGATAGCAAACAGATGCTCGGTTTATACAAAAGAACACTGAAAGTTAGTGGTCGCTGTGGTTTAGTTTTGGAGTCAGTGAAGCGAGACAAGGGGAAATTGTACCGGAGGCGAATTCCTCTGGTCTAGATTACCGACGGTCCGAAAAAGCTGCTGATAGGAAGGAGGCTGACATTCCCCCCCCCCCCTCTCAGGGATGATGGATGTGCTTAAAACTTGCTCCAGTCCACGTGCATTGCTTTGAAACCAGGAATTGGACGTACTGGGGTTTTAGTGTAGGATTAAAAAAAAAAACCAAAAAAACATCGGCCTACATCGGCTGGCCAATGTTCTTTTAGGCCGATGGCCGATTTTTTTTACTAAATTACCATCGGCCGCCGATGGCAAGGCCGATGGTAAAATTTTCAAACAATCGGCGCCGATGCATCGGTCTATCCCTATTTATGAGCATTATTAATTTAAAATTAAATTGGAATTGACCTTGGAAATAGTTAATTAAAATGACTCAGTAAAATACTAAGTGGAGTTTTCATATGCTCATGAGTTAGCATTTTGAGGCCTTTTAAATAGATTATATAACTACATTAGTATATATTAGTAGTTATGCCTTTACATCTATAATTACTGGCTTTTTTAGCCCCTTAAACATTTTTTAAGGGTACATATTTTATAAAAACATAAAATAGATTTCAGATACTTGCTTTAACACCTTCACTTGCGCCTGTGCTTAGAAAAATATCAGTGGCTTTTGCAGGAAATCCATCCCTTCTTTCAATGTACTCAGCTACATGCTGCTTGATAATTTCTACCCCAGTACTGTCACTGTAGGCTCCTGTAAAATAAATTCAATCTGTTGAGATATTTCATAATTTCCAAACTTCAGATTAGAATAGATTTTTTATTCAAAATTGACGAAAATTATTAATATATCCTAAATAAATTTATAGTAACATGCTTAAATTCAAAATATTAGTACTACTAACATTTTAAAACGTTGTTTCTTAAGTAAGATTACAAATACAAGAAATCTAAAAGTTAACTTAAGTATTCAACTGTACATTGGTTTTATAATTAACAAAAAAAAACATGTATACAAAACCAAACCTCAAATTAGAATAGATATTAATTCAAAACTGTCAATAAACTATGAATATATCCCAAAATAAATTTATACTGCTTAAATTAAAATATTATTAGATATTGCTGACATTTAACAGTTCTTACAATAGATTACAAATAAAAGAAATTTAATAGTTAACTTTTACAGTTTTAAAAAATTGCAGTTGCAACACAATCCCTATCTAGTAATTTTTGTTGTATCCATGGCGAAAGCAGTGGTTTTGATTACGCATTTATAATTAACAATATAAATACATTTGTAAGCTGCATAAAGTCCAGATTGTAACACTAAATCAGGATGATTTTAGAGGAGAAACAAGAGAGGAAAGATCGGGTGGCGATTTGTTATCTGTGTTGTCACAAAAGGTAATTGATACGTCCAACTAGCATTCCTAATCCTCTGTTTGACACAATTTCTGAATAAAAATAACTTGGACATAAAAATAAACCCTTTCAGTGTATGGGTAAGATGGTTAAATATAAGATCGTTTCAGAACATTAAATGTTTAATACTTATTTAATGACAACACCATTAAAGAATGTAAAGGGCATTTTTCAGATCTTGAGTACAATAGAAATTCTGAATGAAAATAAACTCTTCCTCGATTGGTGAATCAATGTCACGTGGGAACATAGCACCAATCATAAGAAGAAAGCTGGAAGGAACTACTTCACCTGAAACCAGTCAATTGAAATTTTCTGATATTTTAATATTATAACCTTTGATAAAATCCCAATTACAACATTACTTATTAGTGATTATATGAGATATACAAAATAGGTTTGATGTAATAAGAAATAGGAATAAGGCAAGTATTTAAGCACCAGCATATTTTATTTTGTAAACTAAACATTTGATACAAACCAACACTGTTACCCCACAACCATTCAAAATAGCTAGAGCTTTATTTTGGACATCCTTGGGAAACCCTTGGATATTCATTGCATCTGGATATGTGCACAAACTCAACACCTACATTAAAAAAACATCTTGATGAAAAAAAATATTGATGTTTGTAATAAATGCTTATTTTTTGCAGAAAAATATTAATATTTAAGAAACTATGAAGTTGGAATACCTGTCGAATGAAAGTTATGGGCTTCTGACCCATAGCATGGCAATCTCCAATGTTGGCTCGGATCACTTCTTTAAAAGGCTTCTCTTTACCCTGTTAATAAATGAAAACAAATTAGTAGGTCGGCCCTGTTAAAGCTTCTCTAGGGAGATAGAAAAAGACATTGAATAACATTCAAATCAAACCTTGATAGTTTGAAAACAAATTGTATATTTTATGATATAAGATCCCATTTGAAATTGATAAA
>JAFNEN010002667.1:0-22876 GCA_019343175.1 Oedothorax gibbosus
TCACATTGGCATCTAAAAGGGGCAGTCTATGAAAAGTGCATGTAAAAAATTTAAAATTTTTAAATTGCATGCTTCTTTTTTCTAGCACAGTACACATTTGTCTTTTTCAATAGTAGATAAAATGTTTTTTATGTTTGTTTGAAAAAACGGGGCACGGAGCCACACAAGGGCTTTTGGGTGCAGGTCTTATAATTTTGAACCAAGTGGCTAATTTAAATTTGGAATTTTATTTGCTATCAGTGTCGCAATGCGCTTTTTGTTTTTGTGTTATATTTTCAAATAGTAGATTGTTTATTTTAGAAAATGCACACAAAAAAAACTACATTTTTTTATTTAAAAAAGGCTACGAGAATAGAAAAACTAACTTCAGATTTAAATCTTGTAGTAAAGTTACTTATTTCTTAATAATAACTTAAATAACTGGTAATATTGTTTTGAGTGGGATACATTCCATTTTTAAAATAAATTCTTTTGCCTTAATTCTTTTTTTTCTAGCTGTGGATTTCTGTGTTTACTATTTCGCGTTTGTGTTCCACAAAAGGAAGTAGTAAACACAGTAAAAGGTATGTGTAAAATATTGTTTTTATGCAATGCATCAAATTGCTGTAACAGCTATTTTGTACTATCTATTCTCAGATATAGAAAAAGAGATAAATTAGCTTAAATTTTAATAATACCATACAAACCCCTTTTTTTTAATCCTTGTTTTTAAAAAGTTGTTATAAATATTCTAAAATAGATTAAAATAAATCAATTACAAGTTTTTTTAAATAAATTTTTTTGTAATTTGATTTTTTTCTAAAATGGCTTAAAATAATCTTGTAAATTGTTAAAAATAATTTTAAAAAATTGGTCAGTCAATTTTCCGCTATATATAAAATAAAATTTAATTTCTTCAAGAGCTTTGAAGACATTTTCTATAAATATTGTATAATAGCAAAATCCCACAAATGACTGTGATATTTCAACAAAAGTTTAAGAATTATAAAAATTCCTTGCAAGCAGTGATATATTTTGTTATTTAATATAAAAGTTTGGCTTCAGTTTTTATCTTATACTGAACACATTTTTCCATATTATAAAATCTATTAATTTATTTTTAATTCAGAAATGTAGTTAAAAAATGTGTCTTCAAATAAAATACTCCATATAATTTGTCAATTTTGCTTATTTTACTTGGTTATACCATGGCCGACTCAACTAATAAGGCCAGAGAAGCTCTCTGAGACGTCACACGATCTGTCTGGTGCGGTTTTGTCGGCTGTTCCGAAAAGGAACGAAACTTGAAATGTATAGTCGACCGGTTCGCCAATAGTGTTTCGTACTTTTCTTCAGAAATGCTGACAATCCAAATAAGACGGCTAGCCTGAGTTCACAAGAGCTCCTGTGGCCTTAAGATGAGTAGGCCAGAGGGTTTTAAACACACACTAATATATTCTTGCATGGGGCAATTGCTTTAGCGCAATCATCTAAAAAGGAATGCTACAGCACAAATCTCTGTTTAAATCACAGCTTAAAGTTAAACTCTGAGAGACAGTGTAGTTAGACCACTGTAAATATAAGATACGTAGTGACTACGTGCACGGGCACCGTACAAGCATTGCGCGTACGGGTAATAACTGCGCAGGAGCGAGGCTTATTAGCAGTTTTAGTTCTATTTTTTCGGACCGTTGTAGCTTAGTGGTAGCGTAAGCGATTCGTAATCAGAAGGTTTCGGGTTCAAATACCCGCTCTCGGGTGAATTACAAAAAGATTTTGTAAGCTTTTTATTTCACCCTAGAAGTCATCGTTTTTTAAGTTGTCCTGAAAAAGTTACTTGCATTTTTTTAAATTTCCATGAATTATTTAAATTTCCTATTTTTTTTTTAAACTTTTATCACAACTGGCTAGAACTGATGTTTTTTTTTAGAGAAAACAAAATTCCCCGGGGCCCCAAACAAGTGTTTAGGCTTTCAATGCACCCTACAATACTGCCTCATGTTGGATACTGATGTTTTTTTTAGAGAAAATAAAATTGCACGGGCCCAAAAAAACAGTAATCACAACTTTTCAAGTATAATTCATGATTGTTTACGCAATGTATACACGGTTCCAGTAAGCCCCACCTTGAGCATGTGCAGTAATATACCCGTACACGTAATTGCGTGAACGGCGCCCGTGCGTGTAGCCTCTGCCTATAGATAAAATGTCTGAACTTTTAATACAGTAGAGTCCCGCTTATCCAAAACTACAGACCGAACCACTTTCGGTTAATCCAGATTCCATAGGAATTTTCGGATAATCGGGAATCCATAGAATTTTCGGATAATCGGGAATCCATAGGAATTTTCGGATAATCGGGAATCACCCAGTTAATGCCTAGAAAAACGCTTTCGAAGAAAAGTGTGACGTCAGAGTGTTATCGCCTCGTTATAAAAATCTTGGATCAGGCCGCACAGTGGGTCCTGGGAGCGGGCAAAATGCCAAATTTGAAGTGTTTCGCAAAATGCAAAATGAATGATATTTTTAAATTAATAGATAATTGAATAGTAAGATTACCAAATATAAATCATTACAAATAATTTTTTTGATGTATTTATAGTTACGAAAAGTCAACAAATGAAAAATGGCCCGTTTTGAGGCGATACCAATTGAATTCAAAATACACGATTTATAATTTTATTACACAATTTTTTTTGAATGTTTTTGAGTTTTATAAAAGGTTTTATTTTATTTTAGATGATTAAAAAATACAAAATAATTTTTTAAATCAGTTTTTGATTTTAGTTTCAAAAATACTATGTTTTTAAATATTTGAAAGGTGCAACTTTCCTTGCCCACTGTGCTCTAAAGTCTCTTAAAATTAACTAGTTTTTCCAAATCCTTATATAAAAATAAATCTAAATTTCAGCTGCGGAAACGTACGGAAACCATAATTACAAGCAGAAGTGTCAAAATTTCTAGCTTTCAAAATCGTCCGAAAACACAACGCTCCGGCGTTGCTCCACGCACTGTTAATCTAAAAAACAAAGTAAAAAAACCGACAGGTGTTTCGACCACTTTACTTACAAAGGGGTTTGTTATAAATATATAACTTAAATACTTGTATTTCTTTGTAGGAGAGAAAAGGTTTGACTTTTTACAATAAGAATGTTTTCAAAAGATGCCCATTGGCTCTTGGGAAGAGGGGTTTGAGTTTGGTTGGTTACATATATTTTTCGGTTTTTGGTGTGCTTGGTCAAGACCCCTTTTTAAAAAACCTTCGTCAAGTAAGACAACACAACAGACAAAAACCCACACATAAAGGGGGTTGAGTTACATGCCAAACTCTTTTTTCCCAAGGTATTGTTTCAGGGGGGGAAAGTGATTTCATCATATATGTTACCCATGGAAGTTTGCCCAAAGAAGCCCAAGGGGCCAAAAAAAGATTTTTGGGGTGGTACAGCGAAAACCCCACTCAAGAAAAAGTACAAATGAAGATTTTTTAACTTTTTTTACTATTTTCATCGGACCCTTAAAACTTTTCGCAAAGCCAAAACCCAAAAAAAAAATTAGAGCTACACGAAGACTAAAAAAAACTATTATATTAATATTGTAATCTTAAAGGTGTTAAAAAAATTTATTATATTTTTTTCAAAGAAAAATTTTTTTTTAGTGCTTTCAAAACGTTTTTAAGATTAAAATCCTTTTATGAATCTTTTTCAAATAAAAAGTGACTTTTATTTAGTTTCCTAAAATACGTGTAGTTTTTGTGGTGTGTATTTCAGATTTTGTTATATATTTTTTAACTCTAAGACATCATATAGTATTTTTAAATCAAATACGTAATTTTTAATAAATTATTTTTTTTTCCTAAGCCGTATTAAAATTAACGAAATTTCATTAAAAAGCCCTTTAGATTAATTTAATCCCAAATATTTGGCCTTAACCATCTTCAATAATAAAAATCTTTAATTAATATGGTCTTAAAAAACTTTGAGGGGTTAATTTGAAAGTATATGTTCTGTGTATTCATATTTTTGTACGATTTTTTTGATTTAAATTTTGAAAATTATTCCCAACCTTTAAAAGTTTATAGTAAAATAATTATTCCACAAACTTCAATGTTAATATTTTAAAAAATTTATTCCACAAACTTCAATGTTTTAATATTATATAATTCATGGTTCAAAAATTAGTAAAAAAAAATATTCACATTAAAAAAAAACTTTGGTTTAAATTTAAATTTTTTATAACTAAATTGAAGAGCGAAAATATTGAAAAAGTGTACATTTTTTTTAGTTGACGTTTTCATTTTTTAAAAGATTTGTTAGTGTTTTGGCTTTTTGTGACGGTTACGTATTACCATGACCAAAAGCTTACGCATTGCACTTGCCCAATATTTTGATTAAAAACGTTTTCTTTTAAACGCAATTTTCCATTACAAACTTCACATACTATTTTTTGCATTGACTGTAACTTAAAATACTAGGTTTTACAAACTTGATTGTGTCCTATATCACTCAGTGGGTTTAAAAACCAAAAAAACCGAAATTTTTTAATACATTTTTGTCAAACCACAAAAAAATAAATGAATTTTGACCGTTTTTTTCAGCCTTTTTTTCCGACCCTGTGGGCCGTTAGATACACAGAAGCGCAAATGAAACTAGTACCTTCAGACATTCTCTTGATTACGAGAAGGTGGGACAGGTACAGGGGGCTGCTTTTTTTTTTTAAAAAAAGAACCAAATTTGAGAATTAAAAAAAGGGTATTGCATATTTTGAGAATTAATCAACTTTGCAAGTACTTTTCTTTTTTTTTGTATATTTCTGTGTTTATGCGTATGCGTCCTTCATATTTTAGCGCACTAAAAAATTCCGGACCTTTCGGTTTAAGCCGAATTTCGGAAAAAACGGACTCTACTGTACTACAGTACATTAAACTAAGGCACATACTACTTTTCCATTTCCCTTGATTTTCCTTTAAAGGAAAGGCAATTTCAAAACCTTTGAAATATTAATGTTTCCTATGTAGGCAACTTTCGCAAAACATCGACGTACTAGACCTACCCTATACCTTCATGTAGCTCTAGTTACGGTGATATTTAACTGACAGAGCGACCCTAAGGCTATTGGTGACGTAATTTAGAGCCACAGTCAAGTGACGACCGGCACCCAGTGCAATTTTGAAAGGCGACAGCAACCACCGTACTTGGTCTGGAGTATATTTAATATGCCTTCCTTTACAGTAGCTGCATTTTATTACTGGTGGGTCGCGACCCACTAGTCTAGCTCTTGTGCGTAGCGAAATTCTTACAGGAGTCACTAATAGGTTTCATGGAAATGGCCCAAAGGGGGAAAGTACCACTACAGAAAGAAACTTGAAATTAGGAACTATAGGGTAAAGGGGGGCGGGATATCAGAGAAAATGGATTACAAAAGCAGAACACACAAACCCCGCAACATTAGTTTAAATCTAGTGAAATAGTAGTTTTTACAAATCCAGAGAAGCTACCATTCTTCAATTCGTTTTATCTATTGGAGGCTGTTTTTTTTTCCCCTTGAACTTACATGTTTTATGTGGTTTGTGTCTAAAGAAATGTTCCATTGTAAATGCGGAATGCTTGGGTGGCCAAAAAGAGATGCTTCTATATTCTAATAAGGAAGGACCAATACCACTGCAAAAAATTCAGAAACAATACTCTACACGAAGAATTATTGGGCTTTTGACAATTGAAGGGGCTTAGTGGAAGAACGTGCTAAGTGACATTTTTTGAAAAAATTGAGATTTTTGTGTCAATAACATATTACTAACTTTTTTATCGGTAACAAGTTTTCCCCCCTTTTTTATAAATTAAATATAGTATATTTTTTTAAAAGCTTTTAAAGTACCGTTTTTTTAACAGATCTGAGTGCAAACGAAAAACTTTAAAAAAACTGATTTTCTCGTATTCAACTTTTTGTTTACTTAAGCACGTTTCTCCACTAAGCTCTTCAATTAGCTTCCACACTACGTTTATGACGTAAAAAGTGGAAGGCAAATTAAAATTTGTTTGTCCGTTTTGGACCCAATTTACAAAGCCCAAACTTTTAAATGCTACGGGCAAGTGTGATACCGTCAAAAATTCAACGCTCGAAAATTACATTCTTTTCATAAAAAATAACTAATTTTTTCCTTACACAGCTACGATTGGGTCGGAGACACAAACCACCAGAACTAACGTTTCCAACAGCCGTACTAGCTGATAAGGGCGTATTTTATTTTATGAACATGTAGGTAGGGTATAGAATACAGTTATATTATGGTCGTTACTTCGGAAAAATATAGATAACTCTAAATCAGCTTTAGCGGAAGGATGTCTAGTTTTTACATTCTCAAAAAAATCATCACTGCTAGATGAGTGCTCATAATCACTGCAATCAGTAGGGAATACAGGGTTCATACAGATTTTAAAAGTAAAAATTAAGTATTTTTTTTAAGGACCTTATTTTATATATAATACTAAATGTACTTTTAATTTCTTTAAAATTATATTGGGGGGGGGGGGGGGGGTCATCTCCAATCTTCAACAGATTTGTCTATGTGTGTGTGAACATGCTTTCATGCTTTGCTGTTCATTTGGTGCATTACCATCAAGTTTTGTTGTTTGGCAGTTTCATAAGGCTAGAAATTTAGGCACCGGTTGTGCAAAAAAAACTTGACTGCCCTCTGAGATTGAAATCCCCAACTTTTGTTTTTTAATGCATATCATTTTCCATGGTTCATACATTTGTTAAAAAAAATTCAAGCCCTTTTCCAGAAATATCCAAGGACTAGAAATTTACTAGCAACATAAAATCTAAATTAAACGTGTATCCAGGGGTGAAACTGCCCACCACTGAAAAATCCTGAAACCAAAGATGTGTCTTATGGGGGGGGGGGGGGGGGGGGGGTGTAAGTGACAAAATACAAATTCGAAGGTAGCGAGGATAGGGGTAAATTGAGAAATTAAGAATACATAGGATTTTTAAATTTTTTTTTTAAAAAAACACATATAGGACAATATAAATCATCAAATAACTGCATACAGTTAATCATAGTGTCAACAGGGAAAAAAGTTTTAAAAATTCTTGAAGACTCCCTGTATATCGCAATTTTACGACATGTTTTTTTTAAGTTTCACATGGTTCATAAAATTATTAAGAAGAAAAAAAATCCAAGTACTTTTCCAGAAAAATTCAAGAAATAGAAATTGCTAAAATCATAAAATCGGAATAGATAAAGCGTTATAAGCCGTCCCTCAATTCTTTTTGTTGAAATTAAAATCTGTATAAAATCTGAAACCCCAGCATAGTAGAAAAAAAATGTCCAATAAAAGCTTCAAACATAATTTTCTTTTTCATTCAAATTTTTTCTTGCCATCACAAGGTCACGACTCCACGATCCCTTGATTAGAACCAATCGAACAAATATTCTGGTTGATCCAACTTAACCTGAACCGGAGCTATAAAGTGATACGACACTCTTCCGATAATGCAGAACTGTCAATCATTACGAAGCGTGTGACGTCGTCGGTGGATTTCTTGAAAATTACTAGGCAGCAAAATAAGTGAATCAGCATTGTTGGATTGCACTGGAAGTTGGGTTAGCCGATATTTGAAGAAATCAAAGATCAAATTGTAATCGAATCTTAATTAATCTTCATATTTTAATTAAATTTTTCATCTTTATTGCATAAATTTATTATTTAAACTTTTTTCATTGAAATTTAAGTTTAGTTTTCATTGATATGGACCGAGAAAGGTGGAGTTGAAATATCGTAGTAGTAGCACTAGAGCTACACGCGGGCTATTGGTGACGGGTGTCATAATTTAAAGCAATCAATTGAAATTTTGGATGCTAAAGTGATTTAAAAGGCACGAACGTATTTTTTTAAAACGTTTAAACAATTTTTTTACTCTAAAATAAAACTCGGAGTTCCGGGGAAGAATATTAAAAAAAAAAAGAAATTTCGGGGTACTTCTTGAAACGGGGTACCCCTTTTTAAAAAAAACCTAAAAATTGTCTAAAATCAGAAACAACAGTATAGGCCGAAGTAGAAAATAAAAGGTTCAAACCTAAACAAAAATTATTTTAACATTCCCGCTGTTCTTGAGATCACGACAAACGGACGTTTGTCAGACACTTGATCAAAAAAAATATTCTGGTTGTCCGACTTGGCCTCAACCCGAGCTACAAAGTAACAAGATACTCTTTCGATCACGCAGAGCCCGAGAACCGTCAATCATTCTGATGCAATGTGACGTCATCGGTAGATTTCGTGAAAAATTACTAGACAGCAAAATAAGTAAATCAGGAAGCATTATTGGACTCCTAATGGGAGATTGCACTGGCTGGCCGTGATTTGAAGACATCTTAGTGTAATCAAATCTTAATTCATCTTCCCATTTTGATTGAAATTTTTATCTTCCTTAAAAAAAATCTGTTATTTTAACTGTAGTTAATTGAAATTTTAGTTTAGTTTCACCTAATTACGGGCACCGTAAAAGTGGTACGGTGGGAAAAAAACAAGTAAACAGTCGTTCAAAAAAGGCATCGCAGTTGTAGCGAATCGCTTGACTATTTGTATCGCTGTTTCAGTGAATTTGCATCGCAAAATTGTGATGCGATACTGCTTACATCGAACCTTGGTTTCGACCATCTGTACAGTAGCTGACGATGGCTACGCTAATTGCAAAAGGGGGAAATGGCGCAGGAATG
The DNA here is from genome assembly GCA_019343175.1 of Oedothorax gibbosus. NCBI lineage: Eukaryota > Metazoa > Arthropoda > Arachnida > Araneae > Linyphiidae > Oedothorax > Oedothorax gibbosus. The sequence goes on from JAFNEN010002667.1 coordinate 8,699, forward strand.
CGATCAACGCCTGATGACACGCTGAGTTTAGGGGACAAAAGCAGTATGTTTTTAGAACCAAAAATATAGAACCGATTTTTTCGAGAAAATTAAAAAAGTGGAAAGTGTTTTAGGAGAAGGAAAACAAAAAGCTGAATTTTTAGGTGGGAATAAAGACAAAAAATCGGAATTCCGCTAAAAAGCGGAAGACTGGCATCCCTGAACACGGAAATCAAGTTTGGCGACATATCAATTAGCGAACACATTTTTCGACAGTTAACGAATTCGAAGAGAAAAAAATTAAAAATCGAAAATTAAGGACCCACGATGAAAATTAAGGACTTTAAGGGCCCTTATTTAAGGACCTACCAAATTAAGTAGTTCTTAAGGACTTTTAAGGACCGTGCGAACCCTGGAATATTTAACTTTTGTGTGGGAACAATATTTCTCCTCTAAGCAAAGAATACGTGAAAAAAAATTATTTCGTTTTTTTTGTAAAGAATTTGTTTTGAACATTTATTAGAGTGTTAATGATAAAATTAATGAAAGTAACGCGTTACTGTAACAAAGATTAATTTTTTGAAAATTATGTAACAAATTACCTATAAAATTACTGGGTTCTTAAATGTAACGAATTACCTATAAGATTACTATAAAAAGTAATTATTACAAGTAACGCATTACTTGTAACGCGTAACCGCCCAGGCCTGCATATAAACATTGACAAATGTAATAAGATTATAACGCCATTCAGTACACAAGAAAAACACTATTCACATTTTAATAAAGTATGTTTATTTACATGAACAAAAGAGATTGGATGATTTTACGAAATAGCTTTTAGTTCCACAGTGAAATAAAGATTACTATTTGGTGGAATAGGTCCAGTCCTTTTATTACCATATCTGAAACAAAAGTCATATTAGTAACAATAAATCAACCAATATAATAATTTGCATAAGACACAAAACTCAATTGTAATAATTTTTTTTTACACTTAACTATACACCAGCATATTTTAACAAAAACAAACCAAAGAGATAAAAAAAACAAATTTAAAAATTCTTTACGAATTTTTTTATGAACTTCCGTTTACTTATTTTAGTTCATGAGCCTATTCGATAAAAAAAGTAACTTATTAGGTACAAAAACCGATCAGGATTCCAAAATAAACTGCTATTGACTATTATAATAAAAGTTTCTAAACCATACTCTCCGAAAGTTCAAAAATCATAACTTGAGCATAAACAACACATTTGTGTCTAGTTATGACGCAAACTGATGTCTACCATGACAGAATTGATAAAAGTACAAACAAGCACACGTTTCATTTTAATTATTATAGATAAATAAAGGTATCCAACCCATAATTGTTTAAGTATGAAACCATCTACCATTAAAGCAAAAGAATTGAGGTAGATTAAGATATTAAAAAAATTATGCAAGTTAACAAACTATTCCTTAAATAGCAAAACTACAGCATACCCCATATGAGGAGGAACTTTTAGTCTTCGCTTTCCACCAACCTTCATACCTAAGGATAAATAACGGGTTATAAATTTTTTTATTTGATAAATCTTCCAGATTTTGGAAACAAGAATAAAAAGATACGTTTTAAAGTCCATATTTCAGTAATTCAATACATAATTTCACAGCAAACTTCAATGCAATATTTTAACAGAAAAGAAGTAACTGCACTAATATTAGTGCAATAGTTAAACGTTTGACTAAAAAATGCACAATAGCATGCTTTTACCAAAATCGTTAAAAGCAGACAAAGTTCATTTTTAATAGTTAGATCATTTTAAATATTGAAAGTTGTTGTTGCTAATTCCCATCTGTTCTGACGCAAGTCAGACCGGATCAATAAATCCGTTGACATTTAGGAAGTCCGAAACCAAAAGGGGAGAAGAATGTATGTCGACCAGTAAAGTCCTAGGCAGTTTAGGATATGATCAGGTAATGTTTGATTTTGCTGGCACTTAGGGCAAGGAGGGAAGATCTTCTGATTAGCAGAAAACTTAAGACTTTTCAGGTATCCGCTGGCTAGTCTGGACAAGCAGGTGTTGGTCTGTCTGTCACCAGGAAGAGAAAGAGTCCTGGCCTTTTTGCTTTGTACCAGTAGTGAGTAGGAGGTTGAAGCCAATTTTGTTTTTTTAGGCCTTTTGCCTTGCGAGGCCAATAATTCAAGGTATGTGAGCTCTGAGGTGGAGGGAACTGAGTTGTCTAGTCCCTGCTTTGCTAGAGTGTCTGCCAACTCATTACCGTGGGTGTCCACATGGGTATAAATATTATTAGTCTAATTAAATTGATACATAATATTTTAAGTTAGAGAACCATCTATATCACCCAACCCATAGATATTTAAAAAAAACTATTTTGATACAAACCTAATACTGAATTTTATACTAATTAAAAAGTAAGACTCTTTAGAGCTGAAATTAAAAAAAAAAAGATTTCTAATGTCTTAAATAATAAGTTCTCAAAACTAAGTTTTTAAGCACCATACAAAGTTAGGTAACTAACCTTCAATTCCAAGGTCCCATCCTTTGATAACTTGACCTGAAGCCAGTTTGAAACTGAAAGGCTTTTGCCCTTGTTGGACAGAGTCAAATACTTTATTGTTTTCTAGTTGTCCAGTGTAGTAGACATGAACCTGAAATACATAACAATTCGAAAATCAAATAAACCAGAAATAAAACAATATTTACATTTTTAGAAACTAAATTGAATAAATTAGTTGAATACAAGAGTTAAATCCTTTAGAAAAACTCAAGTTGTAGGACCATTTTAATACTTATAAAGGATCAATGACACAATTCAAGCAAAGGATCTTAAGAACTTTATCAGGATTAAATATAAATGCTATTGCTAGTTTAGGACACCTTTTAAATAATTTCATAATTTAGGAGCTAGTTATAGTTTTTCTAAGGTCAGAGACTCAGGGTCAAACACTGTCTCGTTGTAGAGGCAAATTGGACAGAAAGATATCTTTTTTTACTCAGTTTCACTAGGATATAGAGACATTAAATTGTCCACAAAACTGAAAAAACAATTTAGAATTCGTTTTAATATGTTGACTGACAAAAAGTGAAAATATTGGCTTAGTTCACTTTTATATTTGTGACTTTAAAATAACAAGGAATTTATTAAGTACAGCAACCCCTCGTTATATTGCGCTTCCCGGGAGACAAGCATAAAACTGCGATATAACCAAATGCACAATATAACAAGCGACTTGATAAATATTATACTTTTGAAGTATTTATGCTATCAAAATAGTTTTTAAACTTATGGACCGTATGTATTTGAAAGATAAAACTAAATCATTTAAATAATACAACTATGCACTCTAAAAAAAGAAACAAATTTAGAAAGGACTTATTATTAATTACTATACACATTATTGCACAGGCATACTAGACACATTTCACTCATTTTATATTAAAAAATCCATCTAAATTTGGCTGTTTTGATTTTTCTCATAAAACCTATTTTCCGGAAATATCAAAGAACGGAAGTTTACTATTTATTTTAAGGAAAGTACACATTGAAAAAAAACAACCAGGGGAAAAATTGGGAGACATGATACAAGCCGCGATATATCCGAATGCGCGATGCAACGAGGAGCGATATAGCGAGGGGTTACTGTGTTGACAACTTGCAAACAAAATTTGAAGGAGCGTAAAAGGAGTTACTTAACACACAAAACTTATGTTTAATGCAGCTAATATGGCTGGCAATATGTTAACCGAGTTAAACTGTAAATAATTTAAGGTTTTTACCAAGCCTCCCAAAACAACTAAATTACGAATGCTGGAAACCTTTTATGGAGTATCAGAACCATAATAAAGGTACAAATGTGCAACTAATTAAATTATCATGCATTAGTTTAACAGTTTAATAATTTGGACTTTTTAATGTTTTGATTTGATTTAATGCTTTTGCAATAACAATTTATCATGTGAATGATCGTATATTGTAATATCTTGTTAATTCATTTATAATTATTTAATACATATAACTTAACTATTAATTCATTGTTTGTTCCTCATGATCTGTCATTTTAATGCTTAAACTTAGTCATTTTAAAGTTGTTTATCACTGACGAAATTAAAGTTGAAATGTCATATTCACCTATAAATTATGTTTATAATATCTTAATTTTGTATCAAATCTTTCACTAAATACAATCTAAATAACTTACAATATTTATTTCGTTATAATTATATCTAGTATTTGATTAATTCTGGTTTATCAACATTCTACTGTACAATTTCTTCGCAATTTTTATCTTAATTTTGACAGAAATAATAAAAATATTAACTTGATGTTTCACTATTTTATATCGTTATGTACCTGTCACAATTCCCCTTCTAGCCAATGTGGTTGCCTGGTTTTCTGGCGTATTTTTTAACTGATTATCAGCCTTTTTTGTTAGTTTTAGTTTAGTATTTATAAAATTTAACGTAGATTTTGATTTTCTTAAAATTTAATTATCCGCTTTTAGTTTATTGATTAATTTTTCTTTGATTTAATTTTGAGGTTAGGGACTTAATTTGTTTTCTAATTTTTTTTTATATACGCCACGATTCCAGGTAGTTCCCTCTTGATTATTTGTGAAAATTTATCGTTAGTTTTGTGTCGATATTATGTATGTATACCACTGAGTAAGGATTCTGTTTTTGAACTATACTTTCAACCTCTACTGTCCAAAATTTGTCGAGATATACTTCGTAAACTTTTGAATTTATGTTTTTCGTTCATTTTAATAAACATGAGTATTTTTGGCAAATATTTCGTATTGTTTCATTTACACAATTAGGTTTTATTTTCATAATATTCCTTTATCTAAATTTTGTCCTTGTTCTGGGTGTCTATCCGGCCTTAAAAAGAACTCAGAACACAAATACTCACAAGCTTTCCTTTTTTGGCAACTAATCCATTTCCAGGTCTGATGTCTTCATACTCGATACCTCCGGCTAATTTGTTGCTGAATTGTTGCTTAGATGGAGTTTTATTAGGTGTATTCTGAAAAGATCAATCAATTGTATTTCTGGTATAGCAACTTGGAAAATAAGGCTTGACTTGCTTTAATAAAACTTTTACCACTCAAGCAAAAATATGAACAAAAAAACTCAAATTTGTGAAGCAACTTTAAATTTGGCTTAAAAAGTCTAAATTTGCTGGAAAAGCAGAAAATTTTAGTCTAATAATAATTGTTATTAGAGCTTAAAACTATAATAAAATTTTCTAGATTGATAAAATAGGTATTTCACGTAGAATATATTAACACCTAGACATCAAAAGAGTATATCTGAAAGTTCTATCATTTTGGCAGAATTTGAGGAAATAAAAGGATCAGTCGCCAGGTCTGTTGCCCAATAGAAATGTTTTGATAAAAAAATATCTAAATAGCACTTTGTGGAAAAAAATCAAGCATTGAAAGGAGAGATTTATAACTATCTTCTGTTTAAAAGCCAAATTTCATGTTTACTGTTTTTACTTATTAATTTTTATGCAGGGTTGGAAAAAAACATGTTTTTTTTTAAAAAAAAAATGTTTTTTTTGTTATAATCATGGTTTTTTTTGTTTAAAACATGTTTTTTGTTTAAAACATGGTTTTTTTAAACAGTTAAATTTTGGTTATTGAACAAGTTAAATGAGTTTTAAAAAAAACACGGTTCTTTTTGCGTTTTGGTCTTCTATATTTACTTCCATCCCCAATAATTTTAGGCATATGCCTCGCATCTTTCTTTGTCGAAGAAACATAGAATACAAGAAATCCTTCGATTATCTGGCGATTCGGTGTCTTCCTTTGATTAAATCAGATGAGCTAATAGAAGAATTTATAAACTAATAATGTAATAGTTTATGTTTGGTATTTTAATTAACTAAAATTATATACCACATTGATAATTAGCATAAATCGGGTTTTTTTAAAAATTGTTTTAAACATGTTTTTTATTACTATGCTTTAAACATGTGTAAAACAATTGTTTTAAACAAAATGTTTTAAACATAACAGCCCTGATTTTATGTTTAAAGAATGTCTCTAATGACTAATACAGAAATGATGCCTACAAGCAATATAGGATAATGCGTGAAAGAGTATCCTTCTATATCCCACAATTGCATCAGATTTAATATGCCACTCATAATAAAATTGGATTTTGTCCCAAATCATCCTATGCAACCTTGTCTACAAGTATGAATTAAAGTATAAAGCTCAACAGAATAGTTTGTTATAAAACAATATTTTACAATATCATATTCACAAACATGGCAATAACTTAAAACTTTGAGAGGTATTAATCCTGAAGATCATAAGAAAAATAGATTAGGTCTATCCCTCTTAAACAGTTAAGTTAAAAATATATACAATTATTATCAACCTGGTTTTCAGAAGCTTGTTTGGCCTTCTTTTTATTCTTTTTCTTTTTACCAGACTCACTCTGGGCAGATGTGTTAAGGTCATTGCTGGATTTTTCTGGTGTTTTGGTAGCAGAAGTATTTGCTTCTTCTGAAAGTAAATAGTTAGACTACGATTAAAACTATGTTTTTAGTGATAGTTTTGCAGACCCTTTACAAAACCTTTAAAAGGTGTGCTACCAAGAAGAAACAAATTATGGTCACTCACAAGATTTATTACTGTAAGCACTTTTATAGATTACTTTAAAACTATCTTATAACTTAAGCTTTCTTTAGGATACAAGACCTACGAAAATACTTTAGTACCACAACAAAAGATCCCAAAAGGTTCTAAGCCCACATGAATCAGGGCTGTATTATTGACATAATAAGAATGGATCTTTTAGACATTTTTAAGACTGCCTAACGTTACTTTTTTTTTCATTACGGTTGTAATTCATGACATTTTTAGATTTATAAACTTTAGATATGCAAGATAAATTTGACTAACTTAACGTTGAAATTAACCCAGAAATCACTTCAGCAAAAGCCAAGACCTTTCAATTAAGCTTAAAATTAAAGGCTACTGAAGGGGTTTTTAATGCTAACAAAGTCATTCAGTTGTCCAGGCTAACACCATGTATAGTGAGTGAGCTAATACTAACTCCACATACTAAAACCTCACCTGATTTAGAGGAATCTTTTTTTGGTGATTTACTCTCCTGCTTCATTTCAGCTAGGAATTCGTCTAATGGGAGGTTGGATTGAGATTTGACTTTTTTAGGCATTGGGGTACGGCCAATGGATGAATTCAAGTCTGGAAGAAAAAAGAATTGAGTTTTAGTTGACTAGAGCAGTGGTTCCCAACCTTTTCTAGACCATCGCCTCGTATTTTAGGTTGATCAACATCCATCGCCCCCTTTTAATTTTCATATTATGTCTCATCATAATTTGAGTTAAAGTGTAACTATAAAACAGTTTTATAACACTTACTACCATTTATAAAAACAACTAAAGAAGCTTTATCTGGTCACTTTTAAATAAAATAGAAAAAACATAAAACACATATTTTTAAAGAACAAAAGTGAAATAAATTAATTAATATATTTTTACTGGTTTCTAGAAAATTTAAGAGAGTTGAATGTAAAAATTGGCTGGTTTGGTTATGGTTTTACTGTACAAAGGTACAACATTATTCCCCTTTTGAATACTCATCGCCCCTTAAAGTATTTTTTGCCCCCTTGATAACACAAATCGCCTACTTGGGGGCGATCGCCCCCAGGTTGGGAACCGCTGGACTAGAGCAATGATGAGTGGTAAACTTAAAACGCGTGCTTGAAATACTGTCTCAGACTTAATATGGGAAATAAAGGAGGGGAGGTGTACGCCTTCCCTTTTAAAAATTCAACCGAGCACCGTAATTTATTTTACAACAAATTAAAAAGATAGTAAAAATAAAAAGTAGTATTAAAACAAACTGTACATTTATTTACACAATTAAACAGGTATTTCTCACCAGGTTCTCCATTATTAGTGATAGATTTCTTTCCTCCCTTGTTGTTTTGAACTGGAGTTGATGCCCCAGATTTTAATTTCTTCTGCTGAAGCTGTTTCTTTATATAATTTATTCCTAAATAGATAAAATTAATTGTTTTTTCAATATAAATCAAGGAAGATACTTTTCCAACACCATTACGACTATTCAACAAAGATAATCTATTTAGAAGTAAAGAAAATGGCTTAAATTAAATAGTTAAAATTAGTTAAGCTAAGTATTTCAGCAAGAATATTAAAATTAACTTGACCAAAATCTAGAAGAGAATTATAGTATTTCTCTAGCTAAAATATTTGTGAAGGAAAAAATTTAGCCAATTTATCAAGTTACTAATTGATTATAAAAAATAAAACGCTACTTTTGCAAATTGGTAAAATCACAACACGAAAACAAAAGTATGAAAACAAAAACAGAAGTAGGTGGATCCGGTGTAGAATAAAAATCAGAAAAAAATAATAAAACCATGGCTTACAATATTATTATACAATAATTTTTTTTAAAACTTGTTGTAACTGTTAACTTAAAGAGACATGTTTATTTAATATAACTTGAATAAAGCTTGATTTAACATTATAAATAACTAAAACTTAAGAATTTGAGTCTATTATAAAAGAAAACAAGTCCTGTTTGGGAATTTTGCGACGTTTTATAAGATGATAACTTGAAGAAATTCGGAATTTTTAAATTTCACTATTCGGCTAAAGTGGCCGAATACTGAATATTCGGTGCATCCCTACTTAATACTTTGATGTTTGTCAGACTACAAATAAATAACTACCTTGAAATTAAAGAGTTAGGGTTACAAAAAAGTCCTCTCACAATCACACATAACTTAAACAAGCCTAAAAAGTTTTTCCTAAATGTTACCTGCTTTAAGTTCCTTGCTATCTTCAGATTCATCACTGTCCTCATCGGATTCCTCATCAGATGATTCAACTGCAGAGTGGCCCCGCTTCATAGTAGGCACTTCATCCTCTTCTTCACTTTCTTCTTTTGATTTTAAAAAGAAAGGAACAATTTAGAAAAGAAAAACCTTATACCCTACATCTAAAGTTAAAAGGTTTTTGGTTTAAATACCAGAGAAACAGGTTATTGGTGAAACTTTTGTAAATTTCAACTGACCACGTAATGCAACCGGAGAGACTAGAGCAATCAGGATTTTGATTACTATGGATATTGGCCTGGTAAATTGGGCATTTATAAAATGAAAAGAAACAGTTACAAGAACAGTAAATAATTATAATTGATGTGTGCATTTATTTTATCAAATTTAAAAATGAAATCTATTAACTAATATAGATAGTTAAAGTTGTTTTACTGAAATTTAATTTGTTATGCAACTGCTTTGTGCAACAACATCAACCCGATACCACAGCAGGGTTTTCATTTGCATGCCTGAGTTAAGAATTTGATAGTGCTTGTTTGTGTTCTTTCATTTGTTTTGTTTTCCTATCATGCTCTTTCTAAGCAATATTGCAAACTTGTTTAAAAAAAGTCCTTTTTCACTTTAAAAGTGAATTGAGTTGGAGTTAACATAAATATGGAAGTTTTAGACTAGAATAAGTGGATATATATATATATATATTTACCAATTATAAATAAGATCAGCACGTGTTATGTATTGGCAACAAAAAAAAAATCAAAATTCCACAGAATTAAACGAGTATCTCTAAGAAATTCATATGAAGCTGAGCAATTTTTGACTCGACACATTTGCCCAACTTTCAAATACTTGGGACTTTAACATTACGGGCTTTAGTCTTCAGATGCAATAATGCTTGCCTCTTGCGATAAGGCAAAAATCAGGCCAAAATTAAAACTACTAATAAATTTAGAATGTTAATTCAACTAACATAAATCATAACACGCAACATAGTAAAGCTGTTAACTTATGATATAATTAAAACTTTATAAATACCATCTTCATCGTCGTCCTCATCAAAATCTTCATCATCAAATAAGTCTTCGTCAGAAGAAGATTCTTCCTCTTGCGATTTCTTTCCAGTAAGGGCTTTACCCTGAGGTTTCTTAACAGGAGAAGTAGATTGTTCTGAAATATTAATATACTGTTAGAAGTAGGCATTAGTAAGAATCTATACTCATAAATTAAAGTTTATTCATGTCACCATTGAATACTTAAGTCAGATTAAATATGAATGCTTTTAATCTTTCAGATAAGCCCTTGAGAGCTTTATACAACAAATCAATCTCTGTCATTAGGCTGTTACAGTCAGATGAACCTTAGAATAGAGCAGCGGTTCCCAACCTGGGGGCGATCACCCCCAAGTGGGCGATTTGTGTTATCAAGGGGGCAAAAAATACTTGAGGGGCGATCAGGGGGCGATGAGTATTCAAAAGGGGTAAATTAAAATAATGTTATACCTTTGTACAGTAAAACCATTCTCCAACCATAACCAAACCAGCCAATTTTTACTGTAAACTCTCTAAAATTTTCTAGGAACCAGTACACATATCTTAGTTAACACATACTTTTAAAGAACAAAACTGAAATAATTATGTTTTTTTCTATTTTATTTACCTCTATTATAAAGCCTCTTTGGTTGTTTTTATAAACGGTGGTTTATAAACGGTAGCAAGCGTTATAAAACTGTTTTATAGTTACACTTTAACTCAAATTATGATTAGACATAACATGAAAATTAAAAGGGGGCGATGGATGCTAATCAACCTAAAATACGATCCTTCATCCTTTCATCCCTTGAGTGGTTCGATAAAATGGGTACCAAGCATGCTTGGGAACTTAACACTGGGGGTTTCGCATGAGGCTGACCACCTTACCGGGGCACATGCCTAGCACCCCAGAGCCCTAGGTCACGAAAGCTGAAATGGGCACGGCAGGCCTTGGCCCAGTAATGGGTTGTTGCGCTGAGGAGTTTAGTTTTTAGGTATGAAGTTACAAAATTGAGAGATTGTATGGTTTATAAATACACTTGAGGAATTAACAACCTGAGTAGCAAGCAGCAAGTATAGAGTCAAGATTTAAGGTATTTTAAAATGTTACCAGTTAAAAAGGCCCGTCTTCAGTTAAAAATAATTAAAGTAAAATACATATTGTGTCATATGCAATTACATTCCTTACATTAAGCTTTTTTTCAAATTATAGGTAAAAAATCAAGCACTTTCACATTCTTTAAAGAATCGAAGATGTAACAATCAAAAGGCAAGTACTTTGTTTAGGAATGTCATCTTCCATGGAATCATCTTCAGAAGACTCTTCCTCATTAGCAATAGCTTTAGGCAACTTGGCCTTGGTGTTCAGCACACCCTTTGCAGCCGATGGAGAGGCTTTGGCAGGAGAAACTGGGAAAGTAAGATCACATAAAATGGATCAACTTAACAGGCTAAGAATATATAAAAGTTTTTCAATAAATAAAATGAGGATATTTATGGTATTATTTCTGAACAAATAATATAGCACTTTAAACTTGTGACACTTTAAATTAATAGTATGTACGGTACTATTGTAAAAGTGTAGAATTAGCACATTAAACAAATGTAAGTAAATAAACAGCAAATATATTAGCAAAACATTTTTGGCTTTCTTTACTTTCACTTCATAATATTTTTATTTACTTAGGATAATTTTTTTTTAAGAGGTGATCTAAAAACCATTTCTTAACAAAAAAAGTAGTATCGTAAAAAATCATTAATCATAAATTTTTTTGTTTATTGTTAGAAAATACAAAAAAAAAAAAAGGATTTAATGCCCAGAAGGTATTTTTTGAATTTTGTAAACTGAATAAAAAAAACTTATAAGAACTAATTAAAAACCAAACTTTTAGTGCTCTTGAAAATACAATAGAACTATTAAGGTTTTACAGAGTTCTCTCCCAAAATATTGAGCAAAATGCAAAGGTTTTTAAAGGCCGGATGTTAAAAAATTTAAAATAATTGAGAGCATAACCTTATTTATAATTTGTTATATTTTCCAATAAGCAAGGCCACAATGAAAATATTTTGTGTAAAAAAACGAATGAACTTATAATGAAGTACTTATTAATAGGTCCCATAGTTTAAGGGTCTCTAATAATTAATAATTTGAAGCCTTAAGAGGGATTGTCAGTCCCATAGAGCTAATGCATTAGTTTTGGAATCACAACTTCCGCAGAAGTATTGCTTTGCCATGTTAGCCCTTTTTCCCCAGGTAGGGGAACCAACATAACATCGAAATGAAACAAATTTGAAACGAAAATGTCATCTAGTTATTTAATTATATATTTTTGAAGCTGTAAAATGCCCCAAAATATACAGCAGATGGCGACACTATTTTAAAACTTTATCAATTAATAATTAAATAACCGACTGTTATTTTCTTTTCAATTTTGTCTTAATGTTATGATGATTCCCTTACCTAGTGAAAATGGGACAACCGGCAAACCAATACTTCTGCGGAAGTTGTGATTTCAAAACTAATGCATTAGCTCTATGGGACTGACAGTCCCTCTTAATAAAACATGTAAAAAAATTTACCTTTTACTGTAGTTTTTTCTTTCTCAGTTTCATCTGAAGCTTCCTCATCTGATGACTCAACATTAGCACTCACTGTGAAATCGGCTTTTCCCCCTTTATTGGCTGATTTGTTTACAGCAGCTTAAGGACAAGAAAGCAGTCATATTAGTTTAGAATATTTTAATAGCAAAAGCACTACTCTTTAACACATTGTTGTAGATAATACAGAAAAAAGATTTACAACACACACACACAATACAAAACTTTTTCGAGCTGTAGAAAATATATATTCTATTGAGAAAGTACAATACAATTCTACTACAATAGACAGTTAAACACACTTTTTTCCAAAAATGACTGCATTTGATGAGGGGAGGGGAAGGGCAGATTTTCATATCTTTCAAATTAAAATTAGTTAATTAAAATTTAGTGGGAGGCATGACGTGTTGGTTAGGGTAATAATGACCATGTCATAAATGAGATCAGTATCAGTAAAAAAAAAATTTCAATGGTAATAAAGTTGAAACTGTCGAGTTTCGGTTTCGTTATCCGACTCATAATAGTCTTTAGGTTAGGTTTGAATTATCGTCGCACTAGAGCTACACGAGGGATATTGGCGACGGGCGTCGTATTTTAGAACCACAGTCAAGTGACGAGCCGACACTTGAACAGGCACCCAACGCAACCGTTAAGGGCGACATGGTACGCAGCGTTAGGACTTTGAAGGATATTTAACGTGCACTCCCTTACACGGGGTATTATTTGTCGGATATTTTTGGCTGCACGGGCCGTTTATAGGTCGGCAGTAATTTTGGCGATGCCCGTACCCGAACCTGGGACCTTTCACATCCTAGGCGAGTGCCTAACCGACTGGGCTCCCCAGCCCCTCATAATAGTCTTTAAAACTATGCGAATAAAATTACTAATTGGTGACGCACTATTGAGCAGCAAGAAAACACTTTGTATTTGACAACTTATAATGCTGCAATTGCTTGTTAAGTGGTAAAAAAAATTAGTTTTTGAACAATTTTCATGAGGCACAAAAGATTGGAAGGAACTGGAAAAAAGTTAATAAATAATGGAGGAGATAATCACCTTTCTTGATATTTTTCAAATTCTTAACATTATCAGCTGAATCACATACATAATATCCACTTAAATGTACAGTACCTGAAATAGAAAAACATTTTAAAGATGTTTTAACCACAAATTGTTTAACCTGTGGCTGGAAAACCAAGTAAATATTGAGCCTTCAAAATCAAAAGACATCTTTCCAAACTATTAAAAAAATGATTTTGTGTTACAATAGGCCCCCCCCCTTTACCGGACTGTTCAAATGTAGAACCTCTTTAACAAAATGACTTGTTATTTAAGGGGACGTATATAAATTATGTCATGCTCGGAGGGGGAGGGAGGGGTATGCCCCAACCTGACGGATCGTGACAAGGAGGCAGGGGGGGGGGGGGGAAAGGGGTATCTCTGATCCTCTGAATAAATTATGTAACCAAAATAAAATTGGAATTTTTTTCCTTTCAAGTTAATTTTTTAAAAATAAATAAATATGCATTTTCTTTAAATTTCAGAAACAAAGAGAAAAATTAAAATTAACTTTTCCTTGGGGGGGGGGGGGGGGGGGGGGGGGGGGAGAGTGCAACAACGTGCGTAATTTAGGGGGAGGGTTCGATCAAACATGACGCAGTGCGGGCCTCGAACTAGAAAGCTCTAAAAAAATAGCAAAATATCTTTCAAATAAAAAATGAGAC
>JAFNEN010002668.1:0-14543 GCA_019343175.1 Oedothorax gibbosus
TGTTCGCATGTTTTCTGTCTTTCTGTCTGTTTTCCCTCCGTCGTCTGTCCTACCCCCCCCCCTTCCAAAACGGTTTACCCCTGGTTTTAAAAAAACTTTTTTTGTTAGAAGCATGACCTCAAACCCCCAATTTCATACTTTTTTCCGTCTGCTGTACTTTCCGGCGGACTAAATCTACTATCTTCGGCGAATTTCCCATTGAATTAGCTTTTAAAACCAATTTTGAGTCATTTAAATCACTGTAGGTATTGAAATCGGTTGATGCCAACGTCTGTCGTCCATCTGTCTTTTTTTGTATTTGTCCGTCTGTCTGTCCCCCTGTTTGCCCGTTTTCGTCTGTCTGTCCCCCCCCCTTCCAAAACGTTCTAATCATCGGATCTTAAAAATTCTTTTTTTTTTAGAAAGCTTGACCTCAGAACCCAACTTTCTACTTTTTTCCGTTTTCTGTACTCCGGAGGGAAAATAATTACATTGTCGGCAAATTTTCCCCCCTTAAAATTGCATTAAAATTTCAATTTTAGTCATTTAAGTCACTGTAGGTATTGAAATGCGGTTGATTCCATCTGTCTTCTGTTCGCATTCTGTCTTCCCCCCTCTGTCGTCCGTCCGTCTGTCTGTTGTCCGTACCCCCCCCCCCCCCCCTTCCAAAACGTTCTACCCCGGGGTCTTAAAATTTTTTTTTGTTAGAAACTATGACCTCAGATCCCCCAATTTCATACTTTTTTTTCCGTTTTTTTTTTCGTCCGGAGGAATAAATTCTATCAGTCGGCAAATTTTCCCCCTTTAATTGGATTAAATTAAAATTTTAGTCTTTTTAAACCTGAGGTATTAAATCGGTTGTGCCATCTGTCTGTCTGTTTTTTTGTCTGTCTGTCTTTCCGTCGTCTGTCCGTCTGTCTGTCCGTACCCCCCTTCCCCAAAACGGTTTTCCATGGATTTAAAAATTCTTTTTTGTTAGAAAGCTATGACCTAGATACCCCTTTCATACTTTTTGTCCGTCTGTCTGTCTTAGCCGGAGGACAAAAAATTCTATCTGTCGGGGAATTTCCCTTGAATTAGCAGAAATTTTTTTTTATTTATTTAAATCCGTAGGTATTAAATGGGTTGGTCCATCTGTCTTCTTTCGCATGTCTGTCTGTTTTTCTCTGTCTTCCTCCGTCTTCTGTCTGTCCGTCCCCCCCCCTTTTAAAATCGGTTTATCCATGGTCTTAAAAATTTTTTTTTTTTTGAAAGCTATGACCTCGTACCCACTTTCAACTTTTTGTCCGTCTGTTGTGCCCGGGACGGACTAAATCTACTATCTGTCGGCAAATTTTCCCATTGAATTAGCATTAAATTAAAATTTTTAGTCTTTTTAAACTTGTTGCCAAATCAACAAGGCATGAGAAACTTTTTTTATTTAAAAATTTGAAGAAAAAAATTTTTTTTATAAAACATTTTGGGAAAGACTCATAAATGAGCACAATTTTATTCCTTAAATCATTAATTATCTAACAAGAAACGGCAAGGGGGATATTTTTTCATCAATTTCTAAGTTTTTTTTTTTTCATTTCTTATTTTTTTAATGCAGTTTGGGTTTCTTACTTTTGTTATTAAAAAAAATTTTAATTTTTCCCCCGAACTACAAAAAATCGCGAGCAGACGATAAAAAATTTTTAAAATTTTTTGCGAAAAAATATTAAGGAAAAAAAGTTGATTTTGGTTTTTTGAATTAAATTTTTAGCTGGAGCTGTTTTTTTGATTTTTTTTCTAATTTTTAAATCTGGTAGAAACGGCTTTGATGATATTTACTGTTAGAAAAACCATTTTTTCCCCCTTAAACTTTAGTAAGTATTTAAGAAAGGAAAGTAGGCTATTTTGGTTTTTTTGAACTTTTGTTTTTTCTATATCTAATGTATGAATAAATTTTTTATTTTTTTTTAAAAACCGTCTCCAAAAATTTTTTAGGATTTTCCACTTTTTTTTTCCCCCCGATGTAATTATTGATAATATTAAAACTCTGATTTTTAAAGGGTTGGGGTTTGGAAATTTTTTTTCTATCCCCCCATTAAACCCAAAACATTATCTTATGCAAAAAAAACTTACACATTTTCATTGATTTTTTTTTTTTTTTTTAAGTTCTATTTATTTTATTAAAGAGTATGTACCCCTTTAAAAAACAAGGGGAAATTTAAAATTTTTTTAAACTCTATCGCCATTTTTATCAAAAAACGCCTTAAAATTTGTAATAAGTTTTCTTGAAAAGAAGATTTGGCTAGTTTTGCTAACATGGCTCAAGTCTTTTTTTTGAACTTTTTTGGGATTTTTTAAAAAATTTTAAAGGGCCCCCAATTAATAATTTTTTGTTAACATACATTTAGTCTTTTCCATTTTATTTTTTTTTAAAAAAAAAAAATATAAAACCAGGACGGGGTTAAATAATTAACAAGAATTCTAAAGAACAAAAAAAGGGTACTTTCCTGTTACTTAAAAAATTCTGAATTAATGGGAAAAAAAAAAAATAGGTTTTAAAGAAAATTCATCAACGGGGCCCTTTTTTACACAGATTTTTACCTTAAAAAAAAAAACCCAAAAAACCCAACCCCCACTATAATTTTAAATTCCCCAAACCAAAAAACCTATTTTCCTTAATATTCTTTCGAAATTAAAAAAAAATTATTTTCTTTTTCCCCCGTTTTTTTTGTAGTTTGAAGAATTTTAAAAATATTTTTAATAACAAAAATAAGAAACTACTCCCAACTGCATTAAAAAAAGAAATGTAAATTAAAACAAAAATAATGATGAAAAAAATCCCTTGCCGCTTCTTGGTAGATAATTAATGAATAATCAAAGAATCAAATTGTTGCTACATTTTATGACGTCATTCCAAACTGATTCATGAAAATATTATTTTGCTTCAAATATGTTTAAATAAAAAGTTTCTCATGCCATTGTTGATTTGGCAACCAGTGATTTAAATGACTCAAAATTGAATTTCAATGCTAATTCAATGGGAAATTCGGCCGACAGATAGTAGATTTATGTCCGTCCGGACGTACAGACAGACAGACAAAAAGTATGAAAGTTGGGAATCTGAGGTCATAGCTTTCTAAACAAAAAAAGAAAATTTTTAAGATCCGATGGATAGAACCGATTTTGGAAGGGGGGTACGGACAGACAGACAGACATGTCAATACCTACTTTTTCATTTTTTAAAATTCTTTCGAATTAAAAAAAGAAAAGTAGGCTAAAAAATGCATGACTTAGAAAAAAAATCATGCCTTTTTGATGTGTCAAATAATGTACTCTCCGATTCTGAATAAACCAATTTGGTTTTACACAACCAACTATTTGTGCCATCAATCAACTTTGTTTTCTTCATGTAATTGGTATAACACAATAAAAGACCGTGACAAACATAGTATCATAGTTAAAGTAATAGATTGGCAGATCACTTGACCTCCAATGCTAACGACCGACGGACGCGCATGGAGGCCAAATAAGAGGGCAAAATGACCAGTGTTGCTGCCACTTTAAGGAGAAAAAAATACCATTTAATTCTAAAATTACAAAAAAATATCGTAAAAATACTAGCTGCATTTTGGAATGTATTTAGTGACTTTAAATCCTTTTCTAGTATTTTTTTTTGTAATTTTAGAATTAAATGGTATTTTTTCGTGGTATTTTTCTCCTTAAAGTGGCAGCAACACTGGCCATTTTGCCCTCTTATTTGGCCTCCATGCGCGTCCCGTCGTTAGCATTGGAGGTCACGTGATCTGCCAATCTAATACTTTAACTATGATATCTATAGTTACAAATGAACAAAATTTAAAATTCGTTTTGATTATTTAGTATGTTATTATCATTTTATGCAAACAATCAGTTTACAATATTGTAATTGCTTTTACTAGGTGTTTTAAAGTTTTATTTAGTATAATTAATACGCATTGTGTAACATTCAAATTAACAAATTCGATTAAATTCTATCAAACTATTCCCCCATTCTTTACTCAAGTATTTTAAGTAATTTAACCTTTTCAAACAAAACTTTATTTCAAAACCTTTCACAGCCTCGTTTCAATTATGTACTTCAAATCAGTTAAAATATTTGCGTACTTGAAAAACCCAACTTTTATTCAAAGAGTTCAAGTACGGTTCCGATTCCAATTAGAAATAGAAGATGAAAAGATTTATTTCCTAATTCGAACAATTCATCGCCTTTTTTTTATATGAATTCAAAATCGCTTGGAAACGGAAGATCAGAGAAAGTTTTGTTCCATTTCGAACGTATTCGGGGATTCTATTTTTGAATGAAGCTTATTCACAGTTAAATTAAAGTTGAATTAAAGTTTCAAAAAAGAATTGGCGGGGAAAATTTTCCTTTGAAACTTTTTTTTTACTTTGGAAAAACGAATAAGAGGACGGTGGAATTACGTATGAAAAAAATGAAAAGCGGTAAGGTTTAGAGAACTATGGCTGCATTTGATTATCTTTTTATCTGAAAAAAATTCGATTGTTACAAATGGAATATGTTATGCCTTCATACAGGGTTTAAGTGGGATTGTCAGTCCCATAGAGCTAATGCATTAGTTTTGGAATCACAACTTCCGCAGAAGTATTGCTTTGCCATGTTAGCCCTATTTCCCCAGGTACGGGAATCAACATAATATCGAAATAAAACAAAATTTGAAACGAAAATTTTATCTTGTTATTTAATTATATATTTTTGAAGTTTTAAAATGACAAAAATCTACACCAGATTGCGACACCATTTCAAAACTTTATCAATTAATAATTAAATAACCGGATGTTATTTTCTTTTCAATTTTGTTTTAAATGGATGTTATGATGATTCCCATACCTGGTGAAAATGGGATAACATGGCAAAGCAATTCTTTTGCCAAAGTTGTGATTTCAAAACTAATGCATTAGCTCTGTGGGACTGACAGTCCCTCTTAATCCAGACTTCAAAACAAGGGATGCCGCTGCCTCTCTCACGATATGAAAGACTAAAAAAAAAATTAATTTCCATATTTTCGTTGCATTTCTTGACTAATGGTGAACATTTGTTGAGCATCAAACTATATTACAGTTTCAATTTGAAGAAAATAAAAATGAAATGGAACAAAACATATAATCTTCAGGTAATTAGTGACAGCATTATAAAAAGAAATTAAAAAAAAAAAGATTCCCTAGTTTCCAGTTTTAGTTTTCTGGCCCCTTCAAATATGAGTAGCACTGGCTTCTCGGCTCTATTTGGTAATTCGCGTGATTTTAGCTTCCACACTACGTTTATAACGTAGAAAGTGGAAGGCATTATAATCGTTCAGTCCGTCCGTCTGTCACCCACTTTCCCAGAACGAACCGTAAGTCTCACAAACAAGTGAGATATGTCATTTTGAAGCAAAAAATCAGATTAGGCTACATTCCAAATTTCATTAAAAAAAATTTAACTAGAAGTATATTTAAAATTTAAATAACTAAAAATTTAATCTACATTGGAATAACATGCAAATTCCATTTTTATTCAATATTTTTACTGTTGCCATTTCGACAAACGTACGAGAAACTTCATTTAAAATAAAAATAAAACTCTTGAAAAAATATTTATTTTTGCGATATATAATTCAATTTGGATTGTTGTAATAGCAGAATGGAGTTATTTTGATGGTTCATTATATATGTATGAAGAAAGATGTATAAAGAATTCTAACTTTGCATAAAAAATATGCAAAGTTTCGCTTTTATTTTTAAAGCATCAATTTTGCTAATTTATTTTTCGAACTGTAAACTGGTGGCTACAAAAAGGTATTTTATAAAAAAAATATATCATTATTCTTCGAACTTCCAAAAAAATTGCAAACCGATACAGATTAATTATCAAATCTGCAAAAGAAGATTAAAGAAAATTATTAATTTTGGTGTTTATAAGTTTGAATTAGAACTATCAAAAGGCCCTGTTTGGCGAATTTCTTACTGAGGTGTTGTTAGTGTGTTTTCTGTTGAGCACAAATGTTGTGTGGAAGCGGTGTAAGTGACAGATTCTGTAACAAACCAATAATTTATTATTATAAAAATAGAGCGTCTAAGAAGTAAATGCGGGAAAAATACCCTATAGAGCAGCGGGAGTATTTACTCTTGTATTTTCACTACATTAGCTCTTGTTTATAAGTTTTTTTTTGCAGCTCAAGTTTTAACTCTTTCATTCCCAATGACAATTTGGCATTATAATTTTAGAACTTTTTTTTCTGATCGTCTATAGCCAATTATGATATCAAATAGCACATCATTCGATTCTTCAAACTTTTTTTCTATTAGAAAATATTATTTATTAATCCCAATAGATGTCAAGCTTATTATTTTTTTTAAATTATGATCGGAAAAATGATGATGCCAAATGCCATCACTGGGACTGAAAGGGTCGTTGACTGCCTTTCACATATTTTACACATATTTAGTACAAAAATTGGGAACAAATTAAAAAAAATAATAATAATAATAATCATAAAATTTGCGACAAAGAAAAAAATCTTTACACTACAAATAATATTTTAATAGTAAGAACTGGTAATTTTCATGATCATTTAATTTATAGGGTTGTTGTCTATTTGAGTAAGAAACTTTATAATTTCATGAATAATTTTTAGATCAAATAAAACATACTAATTCTGTCAGAGCTACAAACCGGTGGTTTCGCTATTGCAAACTAACAGTTTCGCTGCGTGATATTTTCGTTGCAACGTAACGTGTTATGGAAATAGCATTGTCGAAACCTCAGTTCTTGATGCGTTAGAGCTTCATTCGCAGTGAAAATGCTTAAAAGGATACTGGGTCAAAGATAAGCTCACCAAGAAACAAAATAACCCGATATATTTTAATATTTAAATCAAATAAATATAATCGTTTTATTTCCTTCCAATTTCCGTCTTTTTTTCCCGTTTCGATCAAATTGCACTTTATTTATTTTAGGAAATCCACAAAATGCGGTGGAAAAAGAAGAAGAGGTAGATCGCAGTCGTGGGAAGTGAAATGAAGTCACGAAAGTCCCTTCATCCCCCCTCATTTAAAAAGGGAGTTTTATCAAGGGATGTGATGTGTTCTTTTAGAAGAACCGTAGACGGCTATTGGATGTTGGATTTGAAGCCGTATCGGGGAAGTCACATAAGGTGAAGTACCGGGTTAACAGAAATAAGTTGCCCAGAAATAAGTTGCCCAATTCAGAGGCCTGTGCAGGATGCTGTATTGGTCAGAATGTGATCAAATTTGAGATACAGACATTTTAGATCATGCGCTCGCGATTCATTACAAAAGAAAAATTATTTTAAAAAATTGCCGATAGGTGGCGCTGCAGATTCAAAAACGCATTCTACAGTAATTCTACATGAGATCCGTGGTTCTCCATAACACTTTCCATTCGGGCCGTAGTGAGCCTAGTGGTCAGCGTCTCGGGATCGGAAGGTCCTGCGATCGAGTCCCGGTACCACTGAAGACCTACCGAGTATATGCGGAGTACGTGCTCGTTAAATCTGTTGGGTCCGAAAGTCCTCTAAGTTCCCATACCAAATCAATACCTCTGGGGGTGACAAGCCAATTCTGGGGATCCTCTAGTTGGCCTCTGTCTCTAAAAATTAGATGGATCCACTTATGTGTGTGAGTGTGTTGTCTGTTGTGTCTGTCTTACTTGACGAAGGTTTATAAGCGGGTCGCTGACCAAGCACACAAACCTGAATATATATGTCTACTTTCAATTCTTATTGTTGTGTGTTCCACAGCGGAACGCAGTAAATCTGCAGAAATTCCTTGAACCTGCCGAACAATTGAGGCTTTCAGATCCGCCAAGGTTGCAGGACGTTCTCGGTAGACCTTATCCTTTAAGTATCCACACAACCAGAAATCACATGGAGTGAGATCAGACACACAACAATAAGAATGGAAAGTGTTATGGAGAACCACGGATTTCGTGTAGAATGGACAAGTTGCATGAAACGCGAAATTCATAATATATGTGTTTTTCTGGTACATTAGAAGCTGCAGATTCCGAATGTAAGGTTAAATATTCACAAATATGTTTAATTTTAACAAAAAATGCATTTGAAATTTGCCGAAAATGTACGTCACTGAAAACAGCTATGACGTCAACTGTTATGTTTTTGGCGGTGTTTCGATCTATGCTGTAATACACTTTATAAAATAGTAAATATTACAAATTCTGCGAAACCTCATTAAAAGAAGAAGACAATATTATTTGTAACCAGTTCATATCAAGGAAGTTAAACAGCTTGTTCCAAGTTTGGTTGTTAGTTAAAATACAGACACTAGAGCGCGTATGAGCTATTGCAGAACTATTGACTGTTGGATCTGATCGAAATAGTCGAGTGAAATCGTTCAACGTTTGAAGAAATTAACTGGAATGAACATGACATGTTTCTGTAAAATAGCATAACTTTTTTAAGAGTTTGATAAGGATGAAAGCACGTTTCACAGTTACAAAAGCGATACAGTGAAACGTGATACGAAATAACACGCCAAGAACAAAAAAAAGCCAACCGTGACGTCATCTGTTATGCTAAGAGAGGTTTAACAGGAGTGACGTATCATTAACTTTAAAAATGAATTTAAAAATAAATACATCTTTAAAACCAGAAATACTTGAGTTTTAGAGGTTTTTTTAATATGCTTAATCGAATAAATATGTTTGTGGAAAACGCTGTAATTGTCCATTACTGTGGAATGCGTTTTTGAATCTACAGTGCCACCTATCGGCAAATTTTTGAACTAATTTTTCTTTTGTAATGAATCGCGAGCGCATGATCTGAAATGTCCGTATCTCAAATTTGATCACATTCTGACCAATACAGCATCCTGCACAGGCCTCTGAGTTGGGCAACTTATTTCTGGACAACCCTGTATATTAGGCTTCCATGAACTATTCAGAGGTTGTGAGAGTCTGCTTAAGTTGGTAGTTGTATAATTTTAATCAGTAATGACAGGAAATTGTTAAAGACTAGTATTTAGCAGACTATTTAGACTAGTTATTTAAGCAACTAGTGCCGAAAATGATGCTTTATTAAGCGAGTGGCTTTTATTTCACGAGACCGTAGGTCGAGTGAAATAAAGTTGTCCTTTGAATACTCATCGCCCCCTGATCGCCCCTCAAGTATTTTTTGCCCCCTTGATAACACAAATCGCCCACTTGGGGGCGATCGCCCCCAGGTTGGGAACCGCTGGCTAAGAGGATCACCAATTCGGCTCCCCAACCCTGCCACTCAAAAGAACAAGTACTAAAATAACGCATCGATTACATATCCCATGCGTCTTCTTTCAAGAAAGAGAAACCAAATTGAAAAAAAAGTTGGGATAAAAAAAATAATAAGATCGTGGAAGACGAGAAATTCGCATTACAAATATTCAAATGAGTTTGGGGCAAGTGGAAAATGGCCTTTTTTTGTGAGTGTGTTGTGAGATGAGTTTATCAAGTCAGCCGTAAACGTGACCTCGTAGAATAATAACAATAAAAAAAAAATTGTTGCAAATGTTGGTATAAAATAGTCTATTGGCGGATAAATGTGTAATATAAAAGTAAAACGATTTGTTTATTCGATAGGTTATCATTTTGTTGAATGTTTCGACATCACAATTTGGAAGCAACAAACCTTTTTAAAAGGGAATAAATAGTTATTTATGCAACAAGTGTGAAAAGTAACACTTTTTAAAACTAGCGGATTTTATTTCACGAGCGAGTGAAATAATGACACGTGTTTTAAAAAGTTTACTTTTCACACGTGTTTAATACACTATTTTTTATAATTACGTGAAAAAAATCAAAACTCATTGGTTCAAAAATAATTCACGTGCTAATTTTTTTTCGTAAAGAAGATCGGCATCGATACATCTCTGGAACTACAAAAGGCAAACTTATTTTTTAGTTTAAAGTCAAACATTTGAACATGGATACTGATTCAAAAATAAAAATAATAATAAAATTCACGCGCATAATATTTATAAATAAAGCAGATCAATAAATTTCTGGATTTTATGAAGATTATGAAATAGAAATTTTACTTGAAATGTTGGCATCTTATGAAAAGAGTGAAAAAAAGTACTTTTTTTCACTGCTTTTGGGTGAAAAAAAGTAATTTTGTATCACCGTTTCTAAAAAGTATAACTTTTCGCACGCGTCTGATATTAAAATTATAGTGTAAAAATTGGATTTTTTTCACGCAATTATAAAAAAATATTTTTTACATTAAACACTATTATTTGGGGCTATTTGGTTTAAGTTAAATTCAAATTGCACTTGAGCTACACGAGGGTTATTGACTGCGAGAGTCTTAATTTAGAACCACAGTCAAGTGACGAGCCGACACCTGAGAAGGCACCCAACGCAACTGTTAAGGGCGACATCGTACGCAGCGTCGGGACTTTGGAGGATGTTTAACGTGCACTCTCCCCACACGGGGTATTATTCGTCGGACATTTTTGGCTGCCATTATTAGGTCGGCAGTTATTTTGGCGAATCCCGGACTCGTACCTGGTTTATCGATGTAAATCATTACATTTAAAGATAATGCCCTACAAGGTAATTCCAAAACGCCCCAAGAAGTTCTGTGCCGACCATTTGCGCGTGCGTTATTTTCCCAAAATCCTTATGATAACGGTTCGACAGGTCCCGAGAACTCGCTTACCGAATTTGAAGTCTCTTAGTTTGAACTGTAGAGTGGTTTCAGACTAACAAACGGACCAAATGTTCAAAAACACTTTTTTCGAAATCGGCACCCCCCCAAAGCGTGACGAAAACACAAAATCTCCTTTTGGATTTTCGAACCCAATACTTTCATTAACTTTTATATTTCGTAAAAGTAGCAACTTTTAAGGGCGACATAGTACCCGTCGTCGTACTTTTTTCTTTATTATTATTTTTTATTATTATTATTATTATTATTTTTTATTATCAAGAAAACAACAAGTACAAAATAAACACTCTGGGGATTTAGAATCCCATACGAGTGAAAAGAAATTCAAGACATTTTTTTTTAATAAAACAATACAGGGTAGATATGACAATGAAATTTGGCAAAGTCGTCGGTGCTATTTAAAAATAAACAATAGAGAACCCAAAATTGAATTAAATTGAATCAAATTTAATTATCAACTGAAAACAGATAATTTTTTAGCTTTTTTTTTTTTAAAACGATGACATTTGGTATAATTTGCAGATCAACAGGGAGATTATTGTATTGTTTAGGAGCTAAATAAAAAAAACTTGTGAAAAATCTCCCTATTAGCTCTGGGTATATTGAAAATAACGTTTGGTCGTCTAGGATTGACTATTTCTCTTTTATCACATAAATTGGGATTTAAGAAGAGATTGTGACTATTTTTATAAAAGTGTAGATGATGAACTGGAAGTATGTCTAGTAATTTGTAATCTTGGAATGTAATACTGCGATTATTATAATTAAGAATTAATTTAATAAATTTATTTTGGATTTACTTTGAAGCATCTTTAACGTGCACGCCTCTACGCGGGGTATTATTCGTCGGACATTTTTGGCAACACCATATATATCGTAGTTAAAGTATTAGATTGGCAGATCACGTGACCTCCAATGCTAACGACGGGACGCGCATGGAGACCAGAATAAGAGGGCAAATGGGCCAGTGTTGCCACCACATTAAGGAGAAAAATACTACGAAAAAATACCGTTTAATTCTAAAATTACAAAAAAATACCATAAAAATACTAGCTGCATTTTGGAATCTTTTTAGTGACTTTAAAAAAAAAAACGGGAAACGCTTTTTTAGTATTTTTATGGTATTTTTTTGTAATTTTAGAATTAAACGGTATTTTTTCGTAGTATTTTTCTCCTTAATGTGGTGGCAACACCGGCCCATTTGCCCTCTTATTCTGGTCTCCATGCGCGTCCCGTCGTTAGCATTGGAGGCCACGTGATCTGCCAATCTAATACTTTAACTATGATATCTATTTATTTATTACAAGTAATAGAGTACACAATACACTTTGATGACATTATTCAGAACAGCGGGCAAATAACGTGTCACTGGAGCTCAATGCAACTTTATAGAGACAGTACTCGCATCATTATTTTTGACCGCGACATATTTAACGTGCACCAGTCCCATATACACGACGTTATTTATTGGCATCTTTTGTTCAGCGGCACGATCCGTTTGTAGGATGTTTTTAGGGGGCTGGGGAGCCCAGTCGGTTAGGCATTCGCCTAGCAAGCGGAAGGTCCCGGGTTCGGGTCCGGGCATCGCCAAAGTCACTGCCAACCTATAAACGGCCCGCGCACCCAAAAATGTCCGTCGGATAATGGCGGGAGTGCACGTTAAATATCCTTCAAAGTCCTAACGCTGGGTACGATGTCGCCCTAAACGGTTGCGTTGGGTGCCTACTCAGGTGTCGGATCGTCACTTGACTGTGGTTCTATAGCCTCCGACGAGAGAGAGAGCGGAGTTGAGAGGTTTCCTTCCTGCTCACCCACGGGGGCAAATGAGGATGTCCTCCTTGGAGGGCGCTTCCTTTTTGGGTCCAAGTTGAAAAACAAAACATTGTTGCGCAACAAGGCCATTAAAGTGGGCAGGACATTAGTTAGTGGTTAGTTAGAGATAAGTTCAGGGCCGGATTTCTAAATAGGCTATGTAGGGTGTAGCCTAGAGCGGCGAATTTTTTTTTGGGGGGGCGGCAAATTTTACGACCCATTAAAGCGGCATTCGGCATAAAAATATTATTATATAAAGATACGAATATTTTTAAGAAAGAAAACAAATAATTTACATTAATGCGTAAACCGTTCATGTATAAATAACTAGCAAATTTATACCCGTTCTTCGCACGGAATAAAAAAATATCAAATAGATTCCAAATATGTGTACCATATAACCTGTTATAGGATCATAAACTTATTATTGTTTCCGCTCGTTATAAAGTATAAAATCCCGTTTCATTGCCTTAAAATTCCAAAATAAAAATTACGCTGTAAAATGCACTCATAAATACATAAAACCTTTTTGCTCATTTGGCGCGTTTTGGGAAATAATTTGGCGAGAAAATAGATATAGCTACCCACACCCATTATACAGCTCAAACACAATGTCCTTCGAACAACCGACCAGCTTATAAATTATTTATAAAAGAAATCGCCTATTTGGCGAATTTTAGTTAATAATTTGGCGAGTTTGGCAACGTCTTTGGCGAAAAAATAAAGACATAAAACATTAATAGCTCTAGTGCGATGGCCTTTATTAACCATCATAGTTCAGTAATAGCTTAACTATACATTTATTGCTTAAATATGCATACATGCAGTCAACAGAAAAATCAATGAAAAAATCATCAAATAAACCCACAATAAAATCCAGGAATGAAGACTGGCGGAATTACGACACTTGAAACATGTCAATTATTTTTCAAATAATGAATTTAGTTTCTGAAAGTAACGGCAAAAGAATAAAAAATAAACATTTTGAATTTTAAATGTTTTCGTTAAAAGTTTTATTTAATTTTTTCAGCCGATGGCATCAGGAAAGAGAAAAAATGATCGGATTTGAGCGAAAGTGGTGTATTTTTTTCAGAAAATTCGAATTTTCTCTAAAAATGGAACAAATATGAAAAAACTAAGCCTCAGGTGCACACGTTAGTATTAAAGGGAATCTATCTTTAAAATTTCGAATTCCTGTGGGCAGTATAAGTCGGTCTTTTACGATCCGATAACAGACACACACACACACAGACAGACAGACTCTTTCTTTTATTATTATAGATACTAATACTTCGTAGCAAATATGGTAGCTGCGAGGGCAAGTGCACCCCTCCTCCCGGATTTCGAAGTTGAAAGAAAAAAATAGTCGAACAGTTTTTTTTAAAAAAATCGCCTATTTCGATTTAGCGTGTAAAGGTACATAGATGATTCTAAGATGTGTATCTATTTTAAACAGCACATACCACCCTATTTTGCAGCTAACTAGCTACCTTTCCCCGAAGGGGGAGAATATTGCGTCAGGGGGCGGCAAATCTATCGTAGCCTACAGGCGGCAAATCTTTAAATCCGGCCCTGGATAAGTTAGTTCAGTAATAGAGGGTGAATGCATAAAAATATCTGTATCACAGACATACCAATCGAACGAACGAAAGATGAACGGATAAATGATAGGTCACCCTGATGTCGTACCTTTTAAAAAAGTTCTTTAATCAGATGGAGGAAAGGAAAATTTAAAGGGGGTACCGACAAAAAAACTTCAGCATGTCAAAAACCAACCTCTTTTTTTTATACCTTCGAATTAATAAAATAGTTTTAAAAATTATAATCACGTGCGAAAAATTCATACTTACCAAATTAATAATAGGGCTAAACTAAAAGCACAACCGAAGCGTTAAAAATATTGTAAACACAAGTGGCTGAAATAGCTCTTTCATGTCAAAAAATTAATTTCCGGGTGATTTGTTTTTACAGTTTTATTATTTTAAATTGGGGTTTTTTTTTTATTTTTTTATTATCCCAAACCAAATTTCCGATTTATTTGACACAAATTTAAAAAAG
>JAFNEN010002669.1:0-14051 GCA_019343175.1 Oedothorax gibbosus
AAAACCCCCACCCGGGGTTTTTGGCCCCCACGGTTTTGGGGGGGTTTTTTCCCCCTCGTTTTTCTAGGGGGGGGGGGAATGATGGGGGGCTTTTTTCCCCTTTTAAAAAACATAAAAAATAACCCTTTAAAAACAAACTCTTAAGCTAATAGAAAACCCGTTTTTTTGGGCGTGTATTTTTTTAAAAAACCCCCGGGGCTTTTTAAAGGTTTTTTTAAAGGGGGGGGGCCCCTTCCCAAAAATGGGCGGGGTTCGGGTCCCGCTTCGTTGGCTCCCAATTTCCCAAAAACCCCAAAACCCCCCCTTTTTTCTCTCTTTTTTTTTCTTTAAATTTTTCCCCGCCCCCCCCAAAAAACATAATCCCCAAATTTAAAAAAAAAAAAATTTGGGGGCTTTTCCTGTACAAAAAAATAAGGGTTTTTTAAAAAACCCCTTTTCCCGGGTTTCCCTAAACCTTAAAGTTTTTTTTTACCATAAATTTTTAAAAAAAACCCAGGGTTTATTTTTTATTAAATTGTACAAATATTTTTTTTAATTTTTTAAAAATTTTTGGGGAAAAATGAAATTTACCAAAAATCAAAAGGCTTTTTAGGGGGGGGAAAAGGGGGTTTTTAGGGGTTTCGGGAAAAAACTCCATCCTTTTGGGTTTTTCAGAAACGGGGGCCTATGGGGGTTTTAAGTGGAAAAAAAAAAAAAAGGGGGGGACAAAAAAAAATAAAATTTAAGGTTTGGGAAAAAAACCCTTTAAAATAGAAAAAACCAATTTTACTTTTTTAAATTAAAAAAACCTTTTGGGCCAAACGAAATTTCCCCGGGAGTTGGGGTTTTCCATAAAAAAAAACCCATTGGATTTTTTTAAGCGATAAAAGGGACCAAAAAAAATGGGTTTAGGTAAACTAAAAAAAGACCCACTTTTTTCTCCAAACTTAAATTTTTTTTTTTGGGGGGGGTTTTTAAAACGTCCGGGGGCAGGAACTAAAAAGGTTTTTTTGCAATTACTCCAGAAAAAAAGTATTTTAAAAAGTCTTTTTTGAAAGGGGGGGGGGACTATGGCAAAATTAGATTTTTTAAAAAAAATTTTTTTTTAAAAAAAAAAAAAATAGAAAACTTATTTTAAAAAAAAATAAAAACAACGGGGGAAATTTTTTTTTCCTTTTTCCCCGGGGGGCCACAAATCTCCCCCAAACGGGAACAATATTTGGGGGGCCCGGATAAAAAAAAAAAAACAATTTGGGGGGGGGGGGGTTTTCAAAAAAAACCAAAAATTTCACATTTTAAAAAAAAGGGGAATACAAAGTTAAAATTTCCCAATTATTTTTTTCGTTTTTGGGGCCCAGTTTTTCCCTTTTTTTTTTGGGAGGGCCCTTTTTTTTTTTAAAAAACGCCCCCCCCAAAAGGGGGGGAAAAAAATCCCCAAAAAAAAAATATTTTCGGAAAAAAAATCCTTTTGGGTTCATTAGGGGGGTTCTCCCCCCCCTTAAACCCTGGAAACTGTTGCAGTAGGTTCCGGGGTTGGGGGCCCCCCCCTTTTTGGGAAAACCCATTTAAAACTGGGGGGGAGGGTTTTGGTCCTCCCTTTTTTTTTTCCCAGGGGGTTTCCCCCATTTTACGTCATAGTAGGTTTTTCCTGGTCGGCGAAAACCCCGGGGTTTTTCGGGGGGCGGGGGGAAAAAAAAAAAAAACCAACATTTTTTTTAAAATTTGGGGGCCCCCCCCAACCCCCTTTAAATTCCCAAACTCAATAAAAAAAATAAAAACCTTTTTAAAAAATATTTTATCAAGGGTTTAATTTCATTTAACTTTAAAAAACCCAAAAAAAAAATTTTTTAGGGGGCAACCCCCCATTTTTTTGGCTTCCCCGCTTTTTTTCCCTGGGAAAAACCATTAAGGGGAAACGCCCAAAGGGGGTTTACGGGAAAAAAACCTTGGGGGTGTTTAAAATTTTTGGAACCCCCCGGGGAAATTTCTTTCATTTTAAAATTTTGGGGTAAAAAGTTTTTTTTTTCCGGGGGAAAAAAAAAAAAAAAATTGGGGACCGGGGGACGAACCCCAATGTTAAAAAAAAATTCAAAAATTTTTTTAAAAAACCAAAAAAAAAATTCCCCCAAATTCCCCTTTTTTTTCCCCCCCTTTTAAAGCAAAAATTTTCAAAACGTTTATTTTCATAAAAAGTAAAAAAAAAAAAAAAAATATTAAAAAAAAAAAGTTTTTTCAAAAACTAAATTAAAAAAAAACCTTTTCCCCTTTTTGGTTTTTAAAATTCTTTCCCTTTAAACCGTTTTACAAAAACCAAAAACAAAAAAAACTAAAATCGGTTACCAAAAAAACCCTTAAAAAAAAGCTTTTTGGGGGGGGTTTTTCTGGGCCCCCTTTTTTTTTCCAAAAAATTTAAATTTTTTAAAAAAAGGGGGTTTAAAAAACCCCTTTAAAAATCCCCAAAAATTTTTTTGGGGGGGGTTTTTTTTCCTTTTTTTTGGAAAAAATTTTTTTTTCCCCGGGAAAAAAAGGGGGGGAAAAAAAAAATTTTTTGCCCTTTTTTTCATGTTAAAAAACAAAAAAAAAAAAGGAAAAATTTTAAATTTTGGGGTTTTGGGGGGGGTTTTTGGGGGGGGGGGGTTTTTTTTAAAAAAAAAGGGTTTTAAAATTTTTAAAATAAAAGAAAAAAAAAAAGGGGGGCCCCCAAAAAAAAAATTTTGGGGTTTTTTTAAATTTTTAAAAAACCCCAAAAGGGGGGGAAAAAAAGGGGGAACCCTAAAGGTGGGGGGAAAAAAAAATTTTTCATGGGGGTTTTTTTCCCCGGGGGGGGGAAAAAAAGGGGATTTAAAATTTTTTTTAAAAATTTTAAAAAAAAAATTTTTTTTAAAAACCACCGTTAATTTTCGTTTAAGGGGTTTTTCTAACAACTAATTTGAATTATATTTGAGGAAAAATGTGGTAAGTTTTTTATTTAGGGGAATGAAACAAAGTGTTATTTTGGATTAAAAATTGTATTTTTCGAAGAATCATTTTTGGGTATAAAAAAAATATTTACCTTTACAAAGGGAGGTTTTCCAAAGGCCAAACGGGATCCCATTGTTTTTTCTTTTTTCGCGTTCCAAGGGTTTGCGATTGCGAGAGGATTTTTTGTTTTTTATTATGACAGGCCGGGGCAGATGTTTTTTTTTTTTTCCCATTGATTAAGGATTAGGAATAGGATTGTAGGAATAAAGCTCCCTACTAGATGGGGAGGGGGAACAAAGTCGTTTGTTGCCAATTCAAATTCCCAGTGGAATCCATTTTTCAATTCCTAATTTTTAAACAATGTATTTACCAAAACTGTTAACTCAACTGCGTTCAGTCTTCCCTACTACCTCTATTTGTGGAAACCCGAATTGAGGGGTTTATTCTTTCAGAAAAGGAACCAACTCGAAGAAACGATATATAGTTACTTTCGAAACACTCCATTGCAAAGTTGTGAAACCATTGACTTGTTAAATAAGTGTAACAGGTCGTATGGGACAAAGGCATTCCATGTTTCCGGGGGCCGGGAGTTCTTTCTCTTTTTCAAAAAAGGTTTTCCCCACCGGATGTTTGGGACCAGGGGGAAGGAGCGGCTAAAATTTTTGTATTAGGAATTATATTCTTTAAAAATTAAAACATAATTATAAACAAACATTATGAAAATTTTAAAACAAAAGGAACCCATACTATTAATATGAAAACATGAATACATCCATTGGGGAAAAACTTAATAAAAACACAATAGGGGTAGTTCATTAAATAAAAAACTCAACAAAAGATAAAAAAAAAATGGTTTTGTATTGCACCCAAAAAACTAAATTTTTGAAAGGCAGGGATTTGATTTAAAAGCCCATTGCATTAAAATAAAGGGAAAAAATAGGGGTTTTTTCTATGTTTTAAATCCAAAAACAGTTTCTTCCAAAAAAAAATTGATCAAATTTTTTTCCCAAAAAATCGTAACAAAAAACGGATATCAAAAATCCCTAAAGAAATTACTTACCCCAAAGTTTCATCTAGGGATTCTAAAAACAAATTTATTGGTATAATATAAAAAAGGGCCGTAAAAACACACTCCGGTTTCACAAATCTATAGTATATTTCGGTTGGAATAATTAATCTTCGGAAAAAACAAAAAAAAACTTACACAAATAAAGGGAAGTGCCATTCTAGCATGGATTTTGTTTTGGAGGTTTGGCACCTTAAGTGGGTGGCGGAACAAAACAAAACCCACCCACCAGGTTTTTTTCCAAAGCCAATTATTAACCAAAAAAAAACTTCTGGTAAATTTAAGAAAAAACTATTGCATAAAAAACAAGCAGAAATCTTGGTGGGACCCAAAAAGAACGGGGGGGGCCGTAGTGGGAAAGGGGCCTAGTGGGGTTTCAGGGGGGGGCCGTTCACCGGTCTCGGTGATTTTCGGTGGAAGGTCCTGCGATCCGGCAGTTCCCCGGTTCCCCCACTGAAAAGGGGGACCTTTTACGAGTTATATTGGCGGAGTTACGTGCTCGAAAATCTTGTGGGGGGTTTCCGGAAAAGGTCCTCTTAAGTTTCCCATTTACCCAAAATCAATACCTCTGGGAGGTTTTTGGACAAAGGCCCAAATTCTGGGGATTTCCTCTTAGTTGGGCCTCTGTCTCTAAAAAAAATTAGATGGGATCCCACTTATGTGTGTTGTTGTTTCTTGTTGGTGTCTGTTTCCTGACTTGACCGGAAGGGGTTTTATAAATGCGGGGGGTCGGCTGACCAAAGGCAAACACCAAAACCCTGAAATAATATATGTTCTACCCAACCAAAACCAAACCTATGGGGGGGGGGGACCAAAGAAAAAAACACCCCAGTGTTTGGGACCGTTTAACCTTTTTGTTTGGCGGTTCTTCCATGCCATACGGGGCATTCATGCCCAAGCCAGTGGCTGTTGGGGAGTTCGGAGTATTCCAACAAAAACACCAAAGAAGAAGCTCCAAGGTTTTGAGGTGTCTTTCAACCCACCAGGGCGGTTAACTGGAAAGACAAGAACATAGAACACCGGTATAGTATCGGTCAGTATAATCTAAAAAAACAGTTTTCACAAAAAAAAAAAAAATAAAACATTTTAAAAAATTTCGGGGCTAGGGTAGAACTAAAAACAAGTTGAATTGAAAAACGGCTTAAGGGCACAATTTGGTTTTATGAAAATTTCCTACATTTTTCAGAAAAAATATAGGTTTCTGGTGTATGGGGAACAATGTGAAAAAAAAACAACCCAATTCTGTTCATTTACATGGTTAAATTTCTACAAAAAAATAAAAAAAAAAAACACAGGGAGGGTTTTCGACTGTATTATGCCCATTTGCTT
Organism: Oedothorax gibbosus; assembly: GCA_019343175.1. Taxonomy (NCBI): domain Eukaryota; kingdom Metazoa; phylum Arthropoda; class Arachnida; order Araneae; family Linyphiidae; genus Oedothorax; species Oedothorax gibbosus. Next base: position 5,336 of record JAFNEN010002669.1, read on the forward strand.
TGGGGTCCTTTTTGGGGGGTCCAAATAAAAAAAGTGCTAACAAAACGGGGCCAAGTGGAATGAACCAAGGTTCTTTAATAAAACCGTTGAAAAAAATGAAACAAACACAAAAAAACTGTTCAAAGGGTCCCAATTTAAACATTGTTGGATTTTAAATTAAAAAAAAAAAAACTAGAAATTTCATAGGGGGGGGGGGGGGGGGACTATTATAGCTTCCTAACTAGAATGGGAAGGGGGAAGTCCAGTGTTGCCCAAATTTCAATTCCAAGTGGGAAATTGAATTTTTCAATGGCCTTTTATTTTTTTAAATGTTTTACCAACTGGGTATTTACCAAACTGGGGGGGTGGGGGCCTTGTTTCCCACTTCACTGGTCAGTTTACCCCTAACATTGTTTTTCAGACAATGTTTTTTTTCCTTTTTACACTTGTTTCTTCAGGAAAAGGCTTCTAATGATGCCTAAGTTTTGATACGAAACTAGTGGACACTTGGATTTTTAATTCCGAACATAAAATTACTCCGTCCCCATTTTAGTCCCAGATTCACATCCAAGCGAAAAAAAAAAGTTTAAAAATTGCTTCATTTTTTATAAAAAGGTAGGAAGCCTATGTGCCTTTATTATTTGTAGGTAGGTTTGAAAAACCCCACAGAAAACAAAATGAACAGGGAAACACCGAAAAAAACAAAAACAAAAAAACAACTATTGACATAAAATTTTCTTTCCGAAAGGGACACAATTTTTTTGATTCAACAAAAACTTTTTTTTAAGGCGATTAAATTAAATTCTATTGTGGATAAAAAAGTTTATTGTCTTGTTTGCAAATGGAAGTTAAAATTTAAAGTTGTAGTAAAGTTTTTTATTAAAAAAGTTTAGTTTTACCCCCACTGTTAAAAAAAAATTTTTGTGCTTGGGGTTTTCCACCCCATGTATTATTGATTCCTTTCACCCCATGGATATTGGTTCCTTAGTAGCTGTCCAAAAAAAAACGGGGCTGGTATGGTGACAAAAATGGTTTCACCTTTTTGTCCGGGGTGTGTTTTGGTTGAAAAACCATTTTTTGGGGATTTTGGGCAAACAAAAAAAACCTGAGAAATGGTTCTTCGAACCCGAAATACCCAAAAATAATGGTTTAACGTTTTCCACCCCAACCCACTTTTGCCGTTTGCAAAGGCTTACTAGGAAAAAACACCATATTTTTGGGGAAAACAAAAAAGTGGTCCTAAAATTTTTAAACAGGTGTTAGTCCTTGGAAAGCAATGAGAGGAGTAAAGCCAATTGGGGGGGAAATTGTTTCCAATGTTGCTCGAATTGGACAAACGCCATTCATGCCGTCCCACGTACAGGGGGCAATCCAACCTTGGCCCAGTTGCTGGAAAAAAAGGGGGACGGAAAGATAAATTAATTAAATGGGAGGTAGGAGGATTCCAAAAATTAGAACATAAATATTTTCTATTACTTTGGGTGTAAAGAGGAGTTTGAATCACAAATAGGGAAATTTTGCTTACATATAGGGGGAGGAAGGGGGGTGCTGTTTTTAAAACATTAAAATGGTTTTTTGGCAAAAAAAAAATTTGGCCACGCGGAAACAAATGAGGTTTCTGCTTTTAAGTTCACTTCTAAATAAACCAATATAATAAGAAAAAAAAAACGAAGGGATTCATTAGGGGGGAATTGAATAATTTTTTGTGGATAAAATTAGGTTATTACAAAAAAAAAATTAATTTAAAAAGGATTTGGTGGGACGACAACAAAGCGGTAGGACGAACCACCCTCCTAGTAACCACTTAAAAAATTCTCTAAAAAGAATTAAATGTCAATTTCCACCAATTTTTTCTTCTTTTTTCTATTTGTCAAAATCTAAAAGGTGGAAATGCTTACTATTGACTAATTTCCCCCCCCCCCCCAGAAATCGGAATTGGGTTCATTCAGTTATCTGGGGAAAATTTGGTGGGGCCAGGTCTTTTAAAGGGGATTTACTGGAGTGATTCGGTAAATGGGGGGGAAAATTAAAGTGAAATCCCTCAATTTGAAGGGTCTGCTGCAAAAAAAGGGGAGGGTAAGCTTCCAGTTTTTTGGGAAACCAAAAAAAAAAACGGTTTAAAACAAAAAAATTCAAATTGGGAAGTTATGTAAAGGATATTGTTTTGTTTTGCCCTTTTACTTTCAATTATGGGGAAGTTTACAAGGACAAACGCTGTAATTCTTTGGTTTGCCCAAAACACAAACAAAGGAGTTTTTTTTTTTTGGGGGCACAAGAAAAGTTGGTTTTAAGTTAAGGTGTTGTTAAGTTATGTTAAGTGTAAAAAAAAAACAGGCTTAATGGGGTTGGGAAAAAGCTTTACCTCCTTTTTTTCGCTAGCCCAAAAAAAAAACCCCTTCAAAATTGGGGGCTGGTTTCCAGTGTTGGACCCGCAGTTGCAATTCAAAAAGTAATTTCTTTTGAAAAAAGTTGGTTAAAAACAGGGGGGCAAAAAAAAGTTTAATTCTAAAAAAAAAAAAAAACCGTTAAACATGGGGGCAAAGTACACTTCTTTGCAAAAAAAGGCGTTGTGAAATCAAAAAAAAACTAATTGCATTAGCTCTAATGGGGATTTTGGGGGACAGTCCCTTCTAAAAACACTGTGATAACTATAATTTTTTTCTATTATTAACTGAAAGGAAAGGGGCCCAGAGGCTTCCAACCCCTGGAGTATTAGTTTGTGTTGGTTAGTTTTCTGATTTCCGCTTTTTCAGAATCCCACATTTGTACTTTTGTAGGGGGGGCACACGCCAGGCCCGGGTCATTTCTGCCACGGGAAACTTTCGTGGACCAGCTTTCTATGGTCATCCTTGCAAAGACAAAAGGCATTCTGGTTTCAATAACCAAGAAGGCAAAAACCCACCTTGAAGTAACGTGGAAAAATATCTTGGATTTTTGGGTTAGGTTACAAATTATGTCCGTCCACAAACTAGGCGGGAGCTTACATGAGGGGCCTATTGGCAACGCCACAAAATCACAGAATTTTAGGGGAACGACAACAGTCAAAAAGTGGATTGGGAATATCCCGGGAAATAACAATAAGGGACGTAGGGGTTTTGCATGTGGGTTGTATTGTTGCCGAAGAATTTACAACATCAACCCCCAATTGGGGTTCCACACCATAAAGGGTATCACCACAAACAGGTGGAAGGACTCGAAAACAATCGAAGCCTTAAAAAAAAAAAGGGCCCCTAGTTTTGTAAGAGCAAAAAAATAAAAAAAATCGGGGGGTCTGTGAGCTGTGGGCCGTCCAACTTTTGTGGCTTTCTTATTAGGCCCTAGGGTTGTCACCGGGGGGGACCCCCCCAAACTACGGTTCATCAAAAAATAAGGTTTTGAAAATTTCCGGCTGTCTTAAAGTAGGTTCCTTTAATCAGTTTCGTTAAGCGATTTTAAAAGCCGTTTCCCAAAAAAACCGTTGCGAAAATGTGGGGCCGGACCGCTGGGATTCGGAAAAACAGATGCCACGTTTTCGTCTAGCGGGGGCTTTGGGACGAAGGCGTCTTCAGTCCCTACAAAAAAACCCAAGGGCTTTCACTGGGTGACTAAATGCAAAAAGGGCAATCCTTTCTTAATTTTATCGGAAATTGTGTCCTGAAACAAGGGGGTTTTTGAAAAAGCAGGGAAATATGTAGTGTTGGTGGGGACTGTGTTTCTCACATGATACAAAATGAAGGACTAGGTTTGGCTTTCAAAGGGGATTATTATTACAGGGCGGGCTGTCTGTCCCCCCCCCCCGTAAAAAAGAATGACCGAGTTTTCCACAATTGTGAACCTGGGGGAACAATACCCACGGGCCTTGTTATTTTCGTCCTGGGGGGGGCTTTTTTCGTAAAAACGATCGGGGTTCTACGGGTCCCCAAACCCCTACCCCAACCACTTTTACCCAAACCCTTAAAAGGGAGAATTGGCGCAGGGGCTTCCATTACCTCCGGGGACTTGGCTTTGGGGGGCAGACCACAGTATGGGAAGAAATTGCAGTTTTGTTCGTTTTTTTGGGGATTGTGTTTGGGCCGTTAATCCCCACTAAAAGGCGGCAACACCAATTGAAAAGCCACGTACAGGGAAAAAACAAACAACAAAACTAGGGTTAGTTTTTCCTTTCAATGTCATGTATGATTTGTTTTATTAAGTATAAAAAACATAAAAACACCTCCTGTAAAATTATTTACCAATTTAAAAAAAACAAAAAAACTGGGGGGACATTCTTTTTACGGGGGACACCATGGTGTACTTGACGATAAATTTGCATTATACAACCAAACAAACTAAGTTAGTGGGGACGCCAACAAGGTTTAATCAACCACCATTCAAGGCGGTAGGATGTTATTTGAGGTTACATGGTGTGGGGGGGGACTGCTTACACCATTTTTTACTTTTATCTCAACAAATTTAATCAAACCCAAATTTCCGAGGTGGGATTAAAAAGGATGGTTGCTGTTTTAAGTGCTGATTTTTTTCATGTTTTAAAGGTGGTAAATGTTAATTTAAGGGCTGTAGAATAAATGGGGGAGTATAAGCCAATCCCTAAGATGGCTTTATGTTAATTATTGGGCCAAATATATGGATTTTTTGAAACGCTAATCAAACAAAAACCACAGTTTCGTGTCTAAAAATTTCTTTTTACTTTAATTTTTTTTTTTATTCTTTAGTAAACCAAATGCCTTCTTTTACCAAACAAAATTTTCAGGGGGGAGGTTTTTTTTTTTAATTTTCAGATAAAACAGGAGGGACAGGGAAAAACTGATTTTTTTTTGGTTTGGTGTTTAGTTACAATTTTTTGCTTTTAAAAAAAATGTGGAGTGGGAAATGTTATTTATGTTTACCTGGAATTATTCTGGTTTGTGAAAGTCGAAAAAAACCAAAGGCCCCTTTTCTCCAATTCTCTCCCTGTAATAAACTAAGGGGCAATTTTTTTCTAAATAAAGAAAAATTAACAACAAATTCGAATTTCTTATTTACGTTGGGTTGTTGTTTGTAACAACAAAACAATAAACAAAGCTCAAAATAAATCTAATTTTTTTTTTAACAAGCAACTTTGCTCGCGTAACCAGATTTATTGCATTTTGGAACAACGAATTATTTACCCGTAATGAACAGATTGTTAATTTTTGGAGTCACCCCCCGGAAATGGTCCGGGTTTTAGAAACATTGTTTCTTTTATAAAATCCCGCTAGATTAGCTAGCCCAACCAACAAATTTAGCCTTGTGTGCTTCCCATTCGGCGTGGGGGTTTTAAAAAAATTGTTGCATTGTGGCATTTAATCTGTTGGTCATTCAAATTTAGGGATGTTAACCTGTTTAAAAATTTAGTAAAAAAAAAACCAAGGTTCAATTATAATTTAAAGCTTTTTGGCACAAAATAGTTGCCCAAAATTTTGGGACCCGGTTTGAATTCCAATAAAATTTAGATTTTTAAAACAGAAACCTACAACCTTCATTCAATGTTGGAAAAACCTGGATTAAATAGGCAATAAAAATAAAAAAAGGGGAACCAAATTAGTTTCTTTATCCGTTTTAAAAAAACTCCCCCACAAGAAAACTAATTGAAAAAGGGAGTGGGTGGACCTTTTTTGAAAAATGTACTTTTTATTTTAAAAATAAAAAAAAAATTAGGAGTGTGCCCCCACCACTAAAGGGATTTTTCAATTAACCGCTCAAATTCAATCAATACCCCACACCAATTTCAAAAAAGTAATTCTTATTCCTTTTATTAGCTAATTTCCACATAAACTTTTTTTAGTTTAGTCTTTAGTTTTGGATTTATCGTCGCACTAGAAGCCATAGGGGGGACGAGTGGGGCTATTGGGCGGGGGGACAGGGGCGTTGTAGTATTTTTAGAAACCACAGTTCAAAAGTTGAACCCGAAGGGGGCCGAACCCACCTGAACGGTTTTAGTCCACCCAACCGCACAACCGTTTAAAGGGGCGAACACTTGTACGCACGCGTTGGGGACTTTGGGGGAGGCGGTATTTTCCAACCGTGTGGCACTCCCTCTTAAAACGGTGGTATTAATTTTCGGTCGGAACCCAAATTTGTTGGGCTGACAGGGGGCCGTTTTTGTAGGTCGGGGCAGTTGATTTTTTGGGGCGGAGGGCCCTGGGACCACGAACACCTGGGGGGACCTTTTTCGCATGGGCTGGGCGAGCGGGCACTAAACCGGACTAGGGGCCTTTCCCCGGGCCCCCCTTAATAACTTTAAGAGGGGATTGGTCCAGGTTTCCCCATGAGGGGCTAATGGCATTAGTGTTCTTCTACATCGCTAAGTATTGCTTTGCCACATGGTTTAGGGGGCCCAGGTATTTGGAGTGAATCAAAACCACATAAAAAAATCAAAATGGAAACAACATTTTTGAACGAATTTCAATCTTATTTATTTAATTATATATTTTTTGAATTTTAAAAATTTTTGCCCAGAAAAATTTTTTTCCGCATATGGCGACCAAAATTTTGTTAAAAAACTTTATTCAAAATTTAAAATAATAAATTAAACCGGGGATGGTTATTTTTTCTATTCAATTTTTGTTTTAAATTAATTCTGTTTATGGGTGGATTTACTCATAACCTGGTGAAAAATGGGATAAACATTGGCAAAAATCAGCCAATTTTTTCTTTTGCACTAAAAATTGTGATTTCAAAACTAATGCATTTTATAAACTCTATGGGTGGGTGGGGGGACTTGGACAGCCCCCTTCTTTTAATGCCTAAAAAAAAGTGACTAGGCCCACAGCATTAGCATAGGGACGGGGCATTGCGGTGATTTTCTCTAAAGGCCCTTATTATGACGGGTTCCAGGACCGTAACTGGGGGGGGGGGGGGGGGGTTGACTCATGTTTTAACCAAATTTAAAGGTCCAGTAGTTTCTTTTAAATTTTGAGGGTTTAGAGAGTTAAAGTTGAGCACAGAGGGACCAACGTTCAAAAAACCGTTTGTTTTTTTTGGTAATTTCACAACCCCACTTCCGAATTGTGGTTGGGGGAAAACCACCAAAACTTCTCCAGTTTGGATTTTCGACCCCCTTGAAATCGCTTTTCCAATTACCTTAGAATGTTTCATATTAAGTAATTGAAAAGTTTTAAATTTTTTTTCTAAAAAACTGTGGGATCCTTGTACTGTGATTTAATTGTAAAAACTGTGGATTTTTATTTGTTATTTGAACAAAAATTAAAAAACGGTATCTATATATATAATCAAAGAGTTTTCTATAGTAGGGGGGGAAATGTACTATAGAACACTCTTTGATTTTTCCTCCCTAACTATAGGAAAAAACTCTTTTTGTCTTAATATATTTTCTTATACGGGGCTCCCCACCAAATTCCTTATAAATTTTCGTTTAAAAAACTCTGCAAATGGGGGCAACAAAATCGAGCTTGATTTACCACTTTCGCTAAAGTGTAAGAAATAGGAAAAACCATAAAGAATATCTCGTTAAAAAAAAGTATTAAGATTGGGCAGGGGAACACGTTGGGGAAAACCCCTTTCTAAATTTGTTAGCGGACGGGGGGAAGGCAGCCCATGGGAGGTACCAGCATAAGGGAGGTTGGCAAAATTGGGCCAGTGGGTTGCCCAACCCCACATAAGGAGAAAAATACTACGGGGAAAAAAAAAAAAAACCACCATTTTAAATTCTAAAAAATTACAAAAAAAATATTCGTAAAAAAATTATAGCGCATTTTGGAATCTTTTTAAGTGGTGACTTTAAACATCCTTTTTTATATTATTTTTTTTTGTTAATTTTAAAAAAAAAAAAAACGGTTTTTTTTTCGTAGTAATTTTTTTTTCCTTAAAAGGGAGTGGGGGGAACCCCAGGGGCCCTTTTGCCCCCCTTATTTGGGGGCCCCCCGGGGGGGGTCCCTTTGTTTTAGGGTTGGGGGGTTTCCCCCCGTGATCGCCCCAAAAAAAAACTTTTAAAAATAAAGATAATTTTATGGGGGTAAAAAGACGGGGGCGCGCATTTGGGGGGGGGGAACCCCGAAATAAAAAGGGGGGCCCAAAAGGGGGGGCCGCCCTTTTTCCAAATGGCCCCCTTAAAAGGGGGAAAAAAAAACTAAAAAAAAAAAAATTTTCCGTTTTTAATTTTTTAAAATTACAAAAAAAAATTTTCCATTTAAAAAAAAAAAGGGAAAACCCTTTTTTTTGTTTTAAAGGGGGGCCCCTAAAAAGGGGTTTCCCCAAAAAAAGGGGCTAGTAAAAAAATTTTAAAATTGGGTTTCTAGGGACTTTTTAAAAAAATTGGTTAAAGGCCCCGGGGCCCCGGATCATAAAAACCCAGGTTTTAAAAAAAAAAAAAAATTTCCCGGTTTTTTAAAATATTTAAAAAACACTTTAAAAAATTTTCCCCCGGGAAAACAGTCCCCAACCAGGAAAACCCCTTAGCGAGGTTTTTTTCCCCAATTTTTCCCCCCGTTCCCCATTTGGGTATTTTAAAAATTGGGCCAGCCGGGGGAAAAAGACCGGGGCCCTTTCCCTTTTTTTTTTCTTTTTTCGTTTGTTGGTTTTTCCTTTTTTTAAAAGGGGTGGGGGGGGAGTTCCTTTTTTTTTTTTTTTGTACTATTCTTGGGAAAACCTTTTTTTTTTCCGGTTTGGCCGGGGGGGGCCCCCATCGGAAAGGTTTTTTGAAATCTTTTAAAAAAGTTTTGATTTTTTTGCTGGTTAATTTGTGGAAAAACGATTTTGCCGTTTTTTCTTTCAACCCGGC
>JAFNEN010002670.1:0-7500 GCA_019343175.1 Oedothorax gibbosus
AATTTTTCCCCAAAACGGGCCAAAAAATTTCATTTTTTTTTAATTTAGAACCCCTCGCCCCTTTTACATGATTTTTTTCCCCCAAACCTCCCACCTTTTAAAAAATTTTTAAAGAAAAAAACCTTTTCCCCAACTTTATAAAAACCCCCCAGTTTTTGGCAAGTTGGTATTCACAAAAAACCAGGTTTCTTCTAAAAATTAGGGTAAAATTTTCCCCCCGGGGTTTAAGTTTTTTCTGGGGTTTTTTATTTTTTTGGGGGGTTGCGGGGGACCTATTGGGGGGGGCTGGATTGATACCAAAAAAAACCTTATCAAATATATTCAAGGGCCGGTAAAAAGGGTTTATATTTTCCCCGGGAAAAAACTTTTTTAAAGATGGGGTTCTAAAAACTTTTTTAAAACGGCTTTTATAAAGTATGAATTATTAAGCTTTTAAATTTTTTTTTCCGCCCGGATACACCGGTTTTTGTTTTTTTTAAAAAAAAATACCCAAAGGGGATGTAAATTTAAACATTTTTTTTTTTAAAAATTTTTAGGGCCCCCCGCTCCAGTTAAGGCTATTTACCTTTTACCGGGAAAAGGGGGTATTCGGATTTTTTGCTGGTTTCTTCAATAAAATTTTTTTACCCTTTAAATTAAAAAATGCCAGTTTTTGCTATTTGCCCCCCATTGTTTTTTTTAATTTTCCCCAAAATTGTTTCCTTGGGCTTTTCTTTTTGCCCCCCCCCCTGAATACCGCCCAAAACCCGGGGCCCCCCAAAATCAATAATGTTTCCGATTTTTTATACATTGTTTTTCCCTTCCCCTTGCTTTTAAAAAACCAGAAACCCCGTATTTTCCCAAAATTTCTCGAAAAAATTTTTTTGGGAGGGTTTTTTCTATTAAGCGACATTTTTTCCCCCGTGATGTAAACCAATTTGACGGCTCTCAAGTCATTTTAAAAAAAAAAACCCCACAAGGGGCCTGAAAAAACCAAATTTGTTGGGGCCCCCTTTTAAAAAATACCCTGGCCTTTTTTTCCACCCAGATTTAAAAATACCGGACCCCTAGGACCAAAGGGGAAAAAATTTCAAGACCAAAAAATTCATAAAAAAAATTTTTAAACCTTTTCCCCTTGATTTCCTTTTTAAAAATTTTCCTTTGGCAATTTGCTACTTGTTTCTTTTTATTTAAACTGTTGGTTCAAAAATTATTAAAAAAACCCTTTTTTTTTAGGGTTTAAAAATATCAAGGCAGATTTTCTTTTTCCTATTATGCAAAACAAGGGAATTTTAAATTTCAAAAGAGGGGCTCTGTCTTTTTAAACTTAACCCCTTTCCAAAAACTTTACATTTTTTTTTTTTTCTTTCTTTTTTATTTTAATAATTCTTCTTTTACTAAAGAGGAAATCCACTTTCCCCTCTTTTTTTTTTGTAAAACTAGGTATTATTCCCCCGGGCAAAAAGGGGTGTGGAATTTGTCTTTTAGATTTTTGAACCATCATGATTTTTTGAAAAATCTAAAAACTTTCACACCCGACCCCCCTGGGAGGGGATTTTTTTGCTGTATCGTAAAATTTATTTTAATTCTGTTTTAAAGGGGGGGGTTTTTTTCTAATGGAAAATTTTTTTTTAATGAGTCGCTAGGGGGTTTTAATGTTTTTTTTTTAGAAAAGAACTTTGAGGATATTTTACCCCAAGGGGGCTATAGCTCCTCCTTTAATCTAATTTTTTTTTTCGGGGGAAAAAAATTAAGTCCCTTTTAAGAAAAAAAAAAAATTTTTTTGCCAAGGGGGCCTTTTTACATTTTAGGGGGGAAAAAAAGCAACCCCAAATGGGCTATTAAAGGGAAAAAAAAATTTTTTGGTTTTTCCTTTCAGGGCCCCAATTTTTGGGGAAAAAAACCAAAAGGAACCCCAAAGAATTTTTTCTTGAAAAAAAAATGATTTTCGAAACCCTTTTTTTGTAAGGGGGGGTTCCTATTTCCTTTTGGTAAATCAAAAATCTCGAACCATTTACCCATTTTTCCATTTTGCCCCCTTTAAAGGGGTATTTTTCCCAAAACCCTTTCTGCCAAAAATCTTTTTTACCAAATACTTTTTTTAGGGGAAAAATTTCCAAAAAATTTACTTCCCCCAATATTATGTTTTTTTTTTTTTCTTGTCCAAAATTTTGGGTAGATTATCAATTTTATAAAATTTTCATTATTAAATTTTTCCAATCGCCCCCAAAACCCCCGTTTTTTTAAGTCAAAGAATTTTCCCCCGTCTTAAAACTCCCCTTTTTTCCTTTTGGAAATTCCCCGGGGGGGCTAAAAAATGTTTTTAAATTTACTTGGCTTTTTGGAAAGGCCCCAAAAATGGGGTCTATCATCTTTGGGGTTTTTAAATTCTGATTTCTTTGATAGGTAAAGGGGCCTGTTTGGGGGGAGTTGGGAAAAAATCCCACCCTTGCCCCAAAAGTAATCCCCAAATAAAACATAAAAAAATTTTTAATATAAAACCTACTGTTAGGGGGAAAAAAATTTTATTTTTTTTTTTTTTTTTTTTTTTGAAACAATAGCTATTGCGGTGACAAACAAAAAACGGGTTCAACATCGGGTTTTTTTCCTGAAGATGTAGAAAATTGGCCTAGCAAGGAAGATAGGGGGGCTTTTTCCCCAACATTTATCTACGTTGCCCTTCTTGCGTTTAAAATTTTGTATCAAAAAAACTAGTGAAGATTTTTTCCCCCGAAAACCCCCTAACCCGGTAAAAAATTTCCCCAAAACTTTTTTTTTCTTGGGGGAAAATCAACATTTACCCTTTTTTTTTAAAATTATGCTTTCCTTAGCACCGGAAAATTTTTTAAAATATTTTTTTGCATAATAAATTTGTTTTTTTTAATTTTTTTTTTTGGGAACTTTTTCAAAAAAACCCTTTTTAGCATTTTTAGGTCGTTTTTTTTGGGGTTTTTCTAAATTTTCAATAATAAATTTTTTTTTTTTTAATAAATTGGTTTTAAAGGATTTTTGGGGTGGGGAGTTTTTTTTTAAAAAAAAAGCAATATTAAAAGGTAAAATTTTTTGGGGGGACTGGAATCCGAAAATTAAGGGGGGATACGGGGTGGGGTAAAAAAGGGGGTAGAAAATTTTTTTTGTGTTGCTACTTCTGAGGGGGCATGGAAAGATCGTAAAATAAGGGGGGGGAGGGGAAAAAAAAAAAAAAACCGAATTGGGGGATAGAGTGGGTTTATTTTTAAAAAAGGTTGGTATCGTTTTTTTTAAAGGGAATTATGCCAAAAAAAGGGAAAAAAATAGAGTTTTTTTTCTTAGAAGGGGTTTTTTTACCAAAAAAAGAAAAATGGGGAGATAAAACCTTTGGGGGCCCATTTGAAAAAAAAAATTTTCCGGGGCGAAAAAATTTGCTGCAGAATTTTTTTAACCCCCCCCCAAAAATTTTAAAAATGTTAGTTCTAAAAGGGGGGGTTTTTTTCCCTTCAAAAACTCAGAAAAATGTTTTACCCAAAAAATCGGTATAACTTTGACCAAAAAGCGATTTTAGTGAGAAATTACCTTTCTAGGGTTGCGGTTTGTTTTTTTTTATCTTTTGGTCCTTTTCTTCTTGTGTTTTTTTTTTTCTATAGAAAAAAAAAAGGGTTGAGGGGAAAAAAAAAAAAAAAACTAGCATCAATAAAACAGTTTGGGGAAAAAAAACTTTTTTAAGGGGGGGGGTTTTGTCATTACAACCTTACCAAACATATCTCGGATAAAGATAGCACTTATGTATTTTATATTGAGGGTGATGGAAGTATTGGACGTTATGCCGTCGCTAGCAATCCAACTCCTTCCAAGATTATGTTGTTTAAGCTTGCTACTCTTGATACTAGACCTAATGTAGTTTATATAGCTCGTCCATGCCAATATACACCAGTAGAGCTTAATCCTAATTGTAATCAAGTCTATTGGACAGACAAAAGAATGGCTGAAGAGGTTATAGAATCAACAAATATAGTAATAAATAGTATAAATAATGATAAGCCAGCTAGTTTAGTTGGTTTCTCTGGTGGGGGAGGTGTTGCTATCTTGGTGGCAGCAAGAAATAAACATATTAAGGATATAATAACTGTAGCCGGTAATCTTGATATTAAAAATTTTAGTGAACATCATAAAGTATATGCTTTAAAGAAGTCATTAAATCCCATAGATTATGCCATAAAAATCAATAATATCCCACAATTACATATTTCAGGAAGCAAGGATAAAATAGTACCTAGCAGTATTATGCATGGCTATATAAAAGCTAGTTCTTCAAATTGTATACAGCAAAAGATTTTTCCTAATATTACTCATACCAAAGGTTGGGATAAGGTGTGGCAGGATGTGCTGAAAATTAATCTTACCTGCAAATATAATGCTCGATAATCAAATTTTTTTGCATAGCTTATAAACGCAAAATTTGTCATATATGGACGAGTGAATTTGTCAACAAAGAAAATAAAAAAATAGAGCCACAAAGGAAGCGGTCATATATTCGGCATCGAGTGCCATAATGGTTTCTGCATTCTTATAAATATCCTTGAGTGACCTCTCATTCCCACGGCTTCTAGAGCCTCGACATAATTACGGATTTTATTCAGAATACTTATTCATTAACTCTTTAACTTTCGTTCTCTTTATTGTTACTATTCTTTACTCGCAATATTTATCAATTACCAATTTTTATTTAGTTGACATAGTTTTTTCTTTTTTCCAACTAAACTAATTTGCAGCATACTCGCTACCATTGGTGACTACTGCATAAGCAATCCTTGCTAACTTATTTGCTAAACCAACACATATAATATTATATGATTTATTTTCAGCAAATTTCTTCACTGCCCACTGCACTAGTTTATCTTTCGATTCCTTACCACTTTTTGCTCTTATTGCTATTGTCCTTGCGGCTTGAATCAACATAGTTCTGGCATATCTATCTCCCTGTTTGGTAATCCCTCCTAAAAAAAAATATCTTAAAACTTCCTAGCTATGTTGCCTTTTTTTTCCAAAAAAACCCAAACGAAAGGGGAGCCAAAAAAACCCTTGGGGTTTTTTGGTAACTTTTTTTTTCCCTTGGGGGGGACACTCAAACAAAATAGGGGGGATTGGTTGCCAAAATTTTTTTAAAAATTGTCTGCAAACCTAGTAAATTTTTTTTTCCCCTTTTGCTTAATTTTTCGGGGGTAATTACTTTTTCCCAAAATTTTTTTTTTTTTGTTAAAAAAAAAATCCTCCAATTTTTCTTCAAAATTCTAAAAGTAAAATTCCTTTTTATCCCCAGGAAAAATTTTATTTAAAAAAACCTTTTTTTCTAAACCCCTTTAAAATCTACCCCCCCAAAAATTTTCATGTTTTTGCCAAAAAAAAATTTATTGTCCCCCCCAAAAATTTGGTTTTTAAAAAAACCCCCCCGGCTTTCAGCCGGAAAAAAAGAACCTTCAAGTCCTTGTTTTTAAAAAATTTCAATTTTTTCTAATGTTATTCATAAAATTTTTTTTCTCTGAAAAAAGAGGGAATAATTTATTTTTTTGGACTGTTTAAGGGGAAGTCTAGGGGCCCCCCGTATTTTAACCCCCCGCTTTTTTTTATAAAGTTTTTTTTTTTTTTACTAAAAAATATCGATACAAAGTACTCCACAGGTAACTTTTAGGATTTTTAAAATTAGAGGGGAAATTAGCCCGGGTAGCAAAATATTTTGGGAAAAAATCAAATCAAAAAAGGGGAATATTTTTGTTGGGGCCGGGGTTTATGTCCATATTTTTGGCTGAAAATTTTCCACCTCAATATCCATTAGTTTAAATTTTTTTTTTAAAACAGCTAAAAAGGCCCCTTTTTATCATATAAAAATTTCCCCGCAAAAAAAATTTTTTCCCGAAAAAAATTAAAAAACCCTTTTCTGGGGGGGGGGGCGGCCCCCCCTTTTTTTTTTGGGTAGGGGGGGGTTCTTTTTTAGCTCAAAAACCCGGGGGAAAAAGGGTTTCACTGAGATTAATCCCAAAAAAACTACTTAAAAAAAATCATTTTTTTTGATTTCAAAAAACACCCCTAATAATTGTAAAATGAATATCTCTTTAGAGTAAAAACCTGAATTTTCAAGTCGCAAAAATTTTTAAAATTTTCCAGCTTTTTAGGGGTGGTTTTGTTATTTGAGTTTTTTTTCCCCAATTTTTTTTTTTATTTTTTGCCCCTATTTCCCCATAAAAACCCTTTGAAATTTTTTTCATAATTTTTGTTTTTTTTTTCCCCCCCCCCTCCCTGATCGTATTACTTCTAGTTTATGGGAAAAAATTTTTTTTTATCTTGTTTTTTTCCTCTTTGCCTTTTTTTTTGGGAAAAACCCCCCAAGTTTTTTTTAATTTTTGGATCACGAAGGGCCCCCCTTTTTATATTGTTAACCCCCATCGTTTTTTAATCATTTTTTTTTTTGTTTCCCCAAATGTCCCCCAAAAAACTTTTTTTCATCCCTTTTTTTTTTTATTAGTTTACTGTAAAAAAAAAGGGTTTGCAAATTTTCCCCCGTGGGGACCAAAATTAGCTTCCCCTCCCCCCATGGGGTTTTTCCATAGGGGTTTACCAATGAAAAATTTTTTTCCCAAATTTCTTTTTTAAAAAGGGCTACCAAAAAAATTCATTTTTTTGTAAAACTTTTTTTTTATAAACCCCAATTTTTTTTTTTTTTCCATTTTGATCGGGCTTTGCACAAATTGCATACTATTTTTTGCTAAAAAACTATTTTTTCCTATTTAAAGTTTTTTTAGGGTAT
The DNA here is from genome assembly GCA_019343175.1 of Oedothorax gibbosus. Taxonomy (NCBI): domain Eukaryota; kingdom Metazoa; phylum Arthropoda; class Arachnida; order Araneae; family Linyphiidae; genus Oedothorax; species Oedothorax gibbosus. The sequence continues at coordinate 6,758 of JAFNEN010002670.1, forward strand.
TTTTTTTATCATGGTAAAAGGGGGGCCTATTTTTAATTAAAAATTTTTATTTTTAATTGGGGGGGCCCCTTTTCCATGAAATAAAACATTCCCGCGGGTTAAAAACGGGGGGGGGTCTAAACCCCCCCAAAACCGAAAAACAGGGGGTTTTTACCCCAAATAAGGTGTAATTTTTTGGGGCATCCCTGCGTAACAGGTATTTTAGATTCCCCCACCGAAAGCGAAAATGACAATTTTTTTTGCTTCGTCATCCTTCATGGGGTTTCAAACGCAATTAAAAAAAGTTTTTTTTTTTACTTTTTTTTTAAAAAGGGGGAAAAATTTTTTTTTTTTTTTGCCCCAAAACCCAAAACCCTCTTTGAAAAATTCTTTTTTTTTGCTTACTTTCTTTTCAAAAGGGGAATAGGCATTAAAAAAAAACCGTGGGAAAACCCCAAAAAAGCCCCTGGAAAAATTTTTGACCATTTAATTTTCCACACCTTTTTTTTCTAATTTTTTTTTTTTTCCCATGTTTTCGTTTTAAAAAATCTTGCCCCGGAACAGCATCCCCCCCCCATTCCTTTATACCCCAAAAAGCTGGTATGCAAAAAAAAATATTTTATTTAAAAAATCCCCCCTGCAGGTAAATTTTAAAAAAAATTTTTTTTCGGTAGTATTTTCTGGTTAAAAATTAGATTATCAACTTCTAAAAAATCTTTTTTTTTGGGGCCCGGGTTTTTTTTAAATTTTTTTTTTTCAGTAAA
>JAFNEN010002670.1:12500-13977 GCA_019343175.1 Oedothorax gibbosus
AGGATAAAAATTTTTTTGCCTGAAGAGGAATTTTTTTTGAATAAAAAAATGGGGGACTTTTTTTGGATAAAAAAACCCCTCTAAAGTTTTTTTTTTTATTCCCCTTAAAAAAAAAGGGTCATAAAAAAAAATTTCCCCCCCTTTTTCAAAAAAAGGTTTTTTTAAAAACTTTTTAAAAACCATTTTAAAGAAAAAATTTTTGTGGGGTTGTTTAAAAGCCTTTAGAGTATAGGGCCCCTTTTAGTGGTATATTTATTTGGAATAGAAAGGTTTTTTAATTTTACCGCATATAGAAAAATTTTATAAGAAGCGAGCTATGGGTTTTTTTTTGGGGGTTTTCCCCCCCCAATTTGAAAAAAAGGCAAGATTTTTTTTTTTTTTTTTTATAAAATTTTTTTGTTTGGGAAAATTGGTTTTAACGGGCTATTTTTGGGGACCTAAAAAACCGTGGGTTTTTTTTATTTTAAAAAAAACCCCATTGTAAAAATTGGGGAAATTTTTTTAAAAAATTAAATTTTGATAACTGCTATTGCTTTTTTGCTTTTTAAAATAGTCCCCCCCAAAAAATGGGGAAAAAAAAAATGCCTTTTAAAATCCCCATCCAAAAAAAAACGGGTTAAAAAAAACCCATTTAAAAGACAAATTTTTTTTTATTATTTTTTTCCTATGGCCCCTTTTTTTATTTTATATCAAAAATGCTTTTTTATCATCTAAACAGCCATAAAAAGCAAAACTAAAATTTTTCCAACCCTTATTTTAATACCTCCCCCAAACAAAAAAAATTTTTTTTTTTCCCCCAATACCATCCCTTTTTTCAAAAAAAATTGTAGGGGGCTATGGACAAACGTTTCCCCCCCAAAAAAACCTCCAAAATTTGACTATAGCGGTTTTTTTTTTTTTTTTAAAAGACCTTTTTTTTTTCCCGCCCATTAAAAAATAGGTTTTAAAATTTAATGAAAAATTCTTTTACTAAAAAAAATTATCTGAAACAAAATTTTCCAATAAAATCAAAAATTTTCGATGGTGAAAAAAAAAAAAGTCAGCATGGGGTTTTTTTTTTGAAATTATTTTTTTTTTTGGGGGAAATTTTTTTTTTAAAACCCCGGGGGAGTATTAGAAAGCCCCCCAAGGCTCGATTCTACCAAATAAAAAAAATGCTGAAAGGGGTACCCGGGAAAACGTTTTTTTATAAACGGTTGTAAAATGAAGTTTTGATTTTAAACTGAGCTTTTTTTTTTCTTAAGGGGGGGTAAAAACACTAATTTAATTGTAAAATGCCCAAAAATTTTTCCCCTTTATTCCGGCTTTTTTCAGGGGGTTTAATCAGGCAGTATTTTTTGACTCTTTTAAAAAAACCACATTTATACTTTTTTTGGGGGATGGTGCTGATACAGGGGGGCATTTGGGGGGGGCCCCCTTGGTTTGGGCTTTTCCCCCCTAATTTTTTTTTCTGGCCAAAAAGGGGTTTTTTTAAATC
>JAFNEN010002671.1:0-14800 GCA_019343175.1 Oedothorax gibbosus
AAAAGTAATTTTTATAGAAGTACTGTGAGAAATTTCTTTGCAACAAACTGTACCTATTGTTGGTGACTTAACTTTTTGAAAGTTTTGTCTTTGTGCTCGTTTTATTCTATGAAAAAGCAATATGAATATGTAGTTCAGAAACTTCGCCAACACAATTTTTTAATGTAGTTACTTCGGGTTTTTTTTTAAATTAAATTTGGTTGCCCATAATTTAATGAATAAAATGACCTAAATAAAAACAAACAATATTTCCAATGGTAACCTTTAGCAGAGGCTACGCGCTCGGGCACCGTTCAGGCATTATGTGTACGGGTATTAACTGTGCAGGCTCAAGACGAGGCTTACTGGAACCATGTATGCATTGCGTGCATGGTCACGGGAATTATGCTTGAAAGTTGAGGTTACTCTTTTTGGGCCCCGGGCAATTTTGTTATATCTAAAAAAAACATCAGTATCCAACATGGGGCAGTATTGTAGGGCGCATTGAAAGCCTTAAAACTCGCTTGGGGAACGGTTGGAAATAAATTCTCTAAAAAACATCAGTTCTAGCCATTTGTAACGAACGTTCAAAAAATTATAAATTTAAATAATTCATGAAAACTTGATCAAAAAACGATGATCTTCTTGGGAGAAATAAAAAACTTGTAAAAAACATTTGCATTTCTGCAGAGGGGATTTGAACCCAGGACCTTTTGATTACGAACCGCTTGTTCTATCACTAAGCTGCGATGTCCGTGAAGTAATGAACTCAAACTACTAATAATGCTCGGTCCTGCGCAGTCACTACCCGTACGTGCAATGCTTGTACGGTGCCCGTGTACGTAGACACTCCGTAACCTTTAACAGTGTACACTGTGCTCTGTTAACTGTGTATATTGTGTTTTGTCACCAGAAAATTCTGTTGGATTATGCATTATGTTGTCAATTGCATTATGTTGTCAAGCAACCAAAATGCCCAAATGTGGTAAACATTCCACTTCACATTTAATGATCTGCCATAGTATCATAGCTGTACCCTTTATTCGTGTTTTTTTACAGCCAGAGCATAATTCTTATCAGAAAAAGGTTTTGATAATGTAAAATTAAATGTGTAGATTATATTCAAACGATTAAGTTTCTAGCGTTTATTACACATATGGTTACTTATCCATTTCGTGAGCGCATGCAATAAAGTCGCCAAAAATGTACAACTGCTGCCAAACACAATATTTCCAACAGTAACCTTTAACTGAAGAGCTTAGTGGAAGACTGTGCTTGGTGAAATTTTTTTAAAAATTGAGATTTTTGTGTCAATGAACGCATTACTAACTTCTTTAACAATAACAAGTTTCCCCTTTTTCATAAACGTTTAAGTTTAGTATATTTTTTACGCTTTACAAGTTCCGTTTCCGACAAATCTGGGTGCAAACGAAAACCTTTAAAGCTCATTTTCTCATTTACACCTTCTTGTGACTTAGCACGCTCTTTCAACAACAAGCTCTTCAACTGTGCACACTAAGGTTTTTTAACTGTATACTATGACTTGTCGCCAGAAAATTCTGTTGTCGAGATTTGTGCCCGCGAAACAGAAAATTTCCTGCTTATGTTATCTCTTGATTCTTTACTAAAACAATTTTGTTTCTCTCCACAGTTCTCCGCGACGACTTTCGATCCATCCCCAAAGCCGTCTCTACGGCCGTCGGCGAAAGCGCTACTTTGGAATGCTTCCCACCGAAAGGACATCCAGAACCAGTCGTCCGATGGAGAAAAGATGGCGAATTCATCACAACAACGGTCAAAGGACGTTTGAAAGTCGTTGGTCCGGGTAACCTTGTTATCGCTGAGGTTAGGCAAAGCGACGAGGGAAGATATTCATGCGTGGCTGAGAATTTAGCCGGGACCAGAGAAACAGCTGCTGTGCATGTAGCTGTGCATGGTAAGTTTTTTTTAAAAAAAATTCTCAACATTTTTAGCCTACTTTTCTTTTTTTAATTTGAAAGAATTAAAAAAATGAAAAAGTAGGTATTGACATGCTGTCGATGTCCGTCTGTCTGTCCGTACCCCCCTTCCAAAATCGTTTCTATTCCTCGGATCTTAAAAATTCTTTTTTTGTTAGAAAGCTATGACCTCAGAGTCCTAACTTTCATACTTTTTGTCTGCTTGTCTGTACGTCCGGACGGACATAAATCTACTATCTGTCAGCGAATTTCCCATTGAATTAGCATTGAAATTCAATTTTGAGTCATTTAAATCACTGTTGCCAAATAAACAATGGCATGAGAAACTTTATTTATTTAAAAATATTGGAAGCAAAATAATTTTTTCATGAATCAGTTTCGAATGACGTCATAAAATTTAGCACTATGTGATTCTTTGATTGTTCATGCATTGTTTACTAAGAAAGCGGCAAGGCATATTTTTTGCATACCATTATGCTTAGTTTTAATTTATATTTCATATTTTTTTAATGTAGTTTGGAGTAGTTTCATTACTTTTGTTATTAATAAATATTTAATTATTCTTCGAACTACAAATAAATCACGAGCAGATGATAAATAATAATTAATTTGCAAAAGAATATTAAGGAAAATAGTTGATTTTGGCTTTTAGAAGTTTAAATTATAGCTGGGTGCTGTGTTTCGATTTTTTTCCTAATGTGTATAAATCTAGTGTAGAAACGGCTGTTGATGATATTTACTTTAGGAACCTAGTTTTTTTTCCCGATTAGAACTTCAGTAAGTATTTAAGTAACAGGAAAGTAGGCTATTTTAGTTCTTTATGAAGTTCTTGTTTTTAAAAAAATTATCAACATTTTTATTTATCCTACACCTGGGAAACTTAATTAGAGTTGACACTTTCGTAACCGGCTTAAATGAGATTGTGGGCAAACGGCCCAGGTGAAAATCCAGTTAAAAAACCCAGGACTAGATAAACAGCTGCAGTGCATGTAGCTGTGCATGGTAGTTTTTTATAAAAAGCCCAGCCATAGTTTACCAAAAAGGTCATCAGGGTGGAGATATTCAGATTTTATGTTACTTGTATGTATGATGCTGAAATGTGGGTTCAGCGGTATAGGTTCTATAAACACATACACACACAACACAGCCATTTTCAAACGCTCATTATTTTATTCTCGTTGCAAAACGAAACATAACATTCACTGTTGCCCTTTGCAACCCAACTTTTTAGAACAAAACAAAGATAATAGTCAGACAAATAGAGGCCTCATTCCAACAGCAGTTCCAAACATTACTATGTTTGTTCAATGTAGATTATAGGTAGGAACTAGCATGTGCCATCTATTGTGTAGTCTTCAGTGGGATCTCACACATAGTCCTCCCAAAAATTTAGAGGTAGATTCATACATGAGCACAGTTGTTAAAACTGCCATATTTGTGTAGTATCATGATTCTGGATAACTACACAACTATGTCTACCAACCCATAATCTCAGTAACCCATAGTCTACAAAAGATCATCAAGGTTGAGATAGTTACTTCAGTTTTGATACTACTGTTTTCATTGTTAACTAGATTACTGGTAGAAACTAGCATTGCCATCTACTGGTGGTAGCCATAGTCTCAGCCCATAGTCTACCAAAACGATCCTCAAGGTTGAGATAAGTTACTTCAGTTTTGATACTCACTGATTATGTCTACATTGCCCTAGTAACTAGCCATAGTACAACGATCCTCAGGTGAGATAATTACTCAGTTGATCTACATTTATGGTACAGATACTGAGAAACTAGCATTGCCATCTACTGGTGGTAGCCATAGTCTCAGCCCATAGTCTACCAAAACGATCCTCAAGGTTGAGAAGTACTTCATTTTTGATATACTGTTTCATTGGAACTAGATTACTGTAAACTAGCATTGCATTACTGTGAGCCTATCACCATGTCTCAAAACATCTCAGTTGAGATATACTCGTTGATATGTTCATTGGTACTAGATTAGTAGAAACTAGCATTGCCATCTACTGGTGGTAGCCATAGTCTCAGTAACCCATAGTCTACCAAAACGATCCTCAAGGTTGAGATGAGTTACTTCAGTTTTGATACTACTGTTTTCATTGGTAACTAGATTACTGGTAGAAACTAGCATTGCCATCTACTGGTGGTAGCCATAGTCTCAGTAACCCATAGTCTACCAAAACGATCCTCAAGGTTGAGATGAGTTACTTCAGTTTTGATACTACTGTTTTCATTGGTAACTAGATTACTGGTAGAAACTAGCATTGCCATCTACTGGTGGTAGCCATAGTCTCAGCCCATAGTCTACCAAAAAGATCCTCAAGGTTGAGATAAGTTACTTCAGTTTTGATACTACTGTTTTCATTGGTAACTAGATTACTGGTAGAAACTAGCATTGCCATCTACTGGTGGTAGCCATAGTCTCAGCCCATAGTCTACCAAAACGATCCTCAAGGTTGAGATAAGTTACTTCAGTTTTGATACTACTGTTTTCATTGTTAACTAGATTACTGGTAGAAACTAGCATTGCCATCTACTGGTGGTAGCCATAGTCTCACCCCATAGTCTACCAAAAAGATCCTCAAGGTTGAGATAAGTTACTTCAGTTTTGATACTACTGTTTTCATTGGTAACTAGATTACTGGTAGAAACTAGCATTGCCATCTACTGGTGGTAGCCATAGTCTCAGTAACCCATAGTCTACCAAAACGATCCTCAAGGTTGAGATGAGTTACTTTGATACTACTGTTTTCATTGGTAACTAGATTACTGGTAGAAACTAGCATTGCCATCTACTGGTGGTGGTCTTTCTTTGGGTATCCCATAGTCCTGCTCTTGGCGAACATTAAAAAAATACTTAATTAACATAGAACGCTGTTCTAAACAATAATATATTTGAAATTAACAACGAAACAGAAAGGTGCACCCTAGAAGGGAAGAGTGTAGGCTGTATGTCCCACTAGTCTAGAATGATAAAAAAAAATGTTAGTGGAACATTTACTCGACTTAAGTATCAGGGAAAGGTGACGATGGTATAGGAGGGTATTGCCGACCCGGTTGCGCAACGGTTAGGGAGCTAGCCTTTGGAGCTTTTGGGTTCGGGTTCGAATCCCGGTAAGGCATGGATGTTTGTGTTTGTCAATAAATGTTGTTATTTGTCTATGTGTTTGTGTCGTCTCTTTCTTTGTGTGTCTCTTGTGCCTGTGTCATTTCTGGGGTTGAGTACAATAGACCTGAGGTCGCAGTGCTCGGCGAACTTGCCCCCCACCAAGAAAGTCATAAGTCATAGGAGGGTATCATGTCAATTTTCTGCCGTGGGCAGGTAAACGGCAGTAATCACAACACAATGAGTTGTACCATTTTCGCTCTGAAATAATTTTTTTCCAGTAGGATTTTTTAAAGGTTAGGTTAATTGAGTGCTTGCAACAATGGTCCAAGTCATTATGGAAGTTACTGCCGTTTACCTGCCCACGTCAGTATTACATGCCCCCCCCCTATAAATGATACAATGGTATAGTAGACAGGCTACTATCCTTTTCAATGTATTTGAAATTAATTCCTCATCTAAGAAATTCCCTTGTTCACAGTGAAACCGTTCTTCATGAAAGAACCCGAACACTTGACTGTGCTTGCCGGTGCAGAGGTTTCTTTTCCTTGCAAAGTGGATGGAGACCCTATGCCCTTTGTCAAGTGGAGCAGGAAGGATGGGAAAATACCCACTGGAAGGTAAGATTTGACAAGGTTTAAGAGGGATTGTCAGTCCCATAGAGCTAATGCATTACTTTTCTTATCACAACTTCCGCAGAAGTATTGCTTTGCCATGTTAGCCCTTTTTCCCCCAGGTATGAGAATCAACATAACATCGAAATGAAACAAATTTTGAAACGAAAATGTTACCTAGTTATTTAATTATATATTTTTGAAGTTTTAAAATGCCAAAAATTACGGCAGATGGCGACACTATTTTAAAACTTTATCAATTAATAATTAAATAACCGGATGTTATTTTCTATTTGTTATGATGATTCCCATGCCTGGTGACAATGGGATAACAAGGCGAAGCAATTCTTTTGCAAAAATTGTGATTTCAAAACTAAGGTATTATCTCTATGGGACTGACAGTCCCTCTTTATATATGAGAAGATTCCTAAAGAAAACAATGTAGATTATCGGCCCAAATAGTTTATTAGTGCACATTTACTTCTCTTGATACCACAGAAACATATAAATTTGCATTAATTAACTACTTCCTCCTATAATATACATTGTTTGCTTCGTGAATCTTCTCATGCATCATGTGCAAAGTTATTTTCTGAAGATTTAATATCTCTGGATCATTTTATACTTAAGGTTCAAATCTTTTTTCCTTTAAAATGATATTATTAAGTTTGAATTTTTAACGATAATTAATGCTCTATTTCAGAAAAAAAAAATTACCAGTTCCTATGCAATGAATCTTGTATCTTTTTCCGACTTTTAATTTCATTTATCTAAAAACGGTATTTCATGCATACGTTACTTTAGATAACTCAAGTTCAAATTGATCTTTCTTTAAAGATTTTTTTTTTTTAAATTTAATTAGTTGTGAACCTCCAAAAAGATTTGGTTCGTTAACTATTTCTTTTATTTAAGGTCGAAGTTAAATTTTTATTACAAAAAAAGGATTTTTTATTGATTCCTTCTTAAGAGCAAATTATATTTAAAAAACTAACAAACTAAAAAAAATAGTTTGTGGTTCAAAACATTGGGAATGATTGGGTGATTGATTTGCATGGTAATTTTATGCGTCCAAGTCAAGGAGGTATTGATTAATAAGTTTTCAAAAAACCCATGCTCAATAATGCATAAGAGCATTTGAATTTTTTCAAAATATCTTTGAACAAGCAATCATGAATATTTAAGTTTATTCGATTATAAAAGTATTGGTTTTGTAAGTTAAAAACTGAAGGAAAATGTTCAAGTGTGTATGTATGCCGAAAGTTAGAGGAAATGTGATAACTTTGGCACTGATCAAATCTTATTTATAAAAGTATTGGTTTTGTAAGTTAAAAAATGAAGGAAAATGTTCAAGTGTGTATGTATGCCGAAAGTTAGAGGAAATGTCACAACTTTGGCACTGATCAAATCTTATTTATTTTAGGGCGGAAGTTACAGATGATAAGAGCCTCACCATCAAGAGCGTCATTGTAGGAGATGAAGGGACATATATTTGTGAAGCCGAAAACCTAGTTGGGTCCATCTCTGCTGAAGTTACTCTAACTGTTCACTGTAAGTTTTTTTTTTCTTAAAAAACATTTAAAATAACACCCTATATGACATACTAAAACTAAACTCCTCGGCGCAACAGCCCATTACTGGGCCAAGGCCTGCCGTGCCCATTTCAGCTTTCATGACCTAGGGCTCTGGGGTGCTAGACATATGTCCCGTTAAGGTGGTCAGCCTCACGCGGAACCCCCAGTGTTTAGTTCCCAAACATACTTGGTACCCATTTTATCGACCCACTCAAGGGATGAAAGGATGGGTCAACCTCGCCCAATCCGGGATTCGATCCCCGGACCTGTGGCGTGGCAATGTGAAGCACTACCACTAAGCCACTGGGCCTATATGACATACTCCCTAGTATTTATATCTCTGACAATATCATATTGACTTCTTTCATGATATTATTTCAATATCAAGTCTTCATCCAATATATGGTATAACTACTAGATTATCTACTTAGTTATAAAGTAAATTTACTGAAAGAAAAATGATTTCGGGATTTTGATGACTGAAGTTTTTAATGCGTTAATCTGGTCTAATATAACAAATGATTGAATTCCAGTCAGCTTTTATTGTATTAGTGTATACTCTTTACTCCCAAAAAGAATCATGCCCCTATATTCTTTATATAAGCATATTTTTCAAACAATTATTGATGTAGAAGTATGTTTCGTAAGTAACTTTGAAAAAAATAATGTTTAACACTCCTTGACAGTCATATCAATTTAGTTGAATCTCACCAATAAAAAATGTAGTTTATTTGGGATTGGTGCATATTAAATCTGTGGGCCCAAGCTCCAACTGTTTTTAAAATTCATTGGGTGCCTTCTGGGCTATGTCACTAGACTGTGATTCTACGTTACAGCTACTGTTACAACATCCTCTTATGTAGCTCTATGCAACCTTAAGAGGATTGTCAGTCCCATAGAGCTAATGCATTAGTTTTTAAAAAACTTTCGCAGAATATTGCTTTTGCCATGTTAGCCCTTTTCCCAGGTATGGAATCACATACATCGAATGAAACAATCTTGAAACGAAACTTATTAGTTATTTAATAATTATTTTTAGTTTAAAATGCCACAAATTTCAGCAGATGGCGACCTATTTTAAAATTTATCATTTATAATAAAAACCGGGATGTTATTCTTTTCAATTTTGTTAAATTGATGTATGACGTTCCCAACCTCGGGTGAAAATGGGATAACATGGCAAAGCATTCTTTGAAGAATTATGATTTCAAACTATGCATTAGCTCTTGGACTGACAGTCCCATCTTAATTAAACCCAACATTGTATAAATGTTTGTGTACTTTCAGCACGTCCGAATTTCCTGGTGAGGCCGAAAGACCAAAGGATCGGTCTGAACGGAATCGCCAAAATGGAATGCAAAGCCACCGGAAATCCACCTCCCTCCATATTCTGGACCAAGGAAGGAAATCAGGTAATTTTCTATGAGAACTTGTTGCTACAAAGTGTGGAATTTTAATTATGTTATGATTAATTTGGGGAAATTATTTGTTCATGGGACATGAATTTTTGCGAAAACGAAACTAATTTCTCCAATGTTATAGTCTGTCTATTTACTATGCGAGCCTCGAAAAGACTTTCTTCCCCCATCCCTTCGCTTGGTTTTCTAGGAAACGGGGGGAGCATCGCGTTTCTAAACCTAACGCGTTTGAGGTTCTGTTGTGAGGTTAACAATCCGAACAGTTCAAACCCAAGTAGGGTGGGGAAAAAAACATGCTCACGCCGTTTCGAAGAAAACCACATGCGGGGATGGGGGAGGAAAATGCTTTCGAGGCTCGCATTCTAGATAGACAAGGTATAAAATATGACTAGCATCAATGTATCATGATAAGCATCTACAATTTTTTACTTATTGTTTCTGAACTTATTGGTATGCTAAGCTATTGATATGCCCCATGTTTGTGCTTTTAGAATTTTCTATATGATAATTAAAAAATATTTTATAAGCTGAGAAGAGAAACTATGCTTTATTATTTATTAAGTTAATTTTCAAAAACATTATCAAGGTTTTTACTACATACAAATGTAGGGTTTATTTCAATACCAAAACATACAAAGAAATTCAGAATCGATAGGTAAAAAGTTGGGGCTGGTATTCCTGAATTACTTGATCTGATTTCTCCTTTGGGGAAGTTAGTTTCGTTTTTGAAAATGTATGTCCCCTTAATAGTAGTGCTTGGAAATCAACCATTGAATTATACTTGTTTTGGGAAATTCCCCAGAAAGTGGAATTGTTTGTTCATTTTATTTATTTTTTTTAATGTATTCAGTGGAGAATGTTTATAGAAAATTTCACTGTGATTGTGAAACTTTATCTGGTTTTAGTTTATTTTTTGGCAGTTTAGAATCTATATCAAATTCCCATCAAAAAAGCATATTTAAATTTTATCTGATATGAGTAATTTGAAGTAGAATGTTGTTTCTGTTTTTTAGGTAATATTCTCCCCCCTCCCTACAAAAATAATAATGATGCATACCCAATTTGGAGTCTAGTTTCTTTAGTTCAACCTGTAGAATGGTTTCAGCTAGACGACTAATGTTCCAAAAAAAACTTTTATGGAACACCCTTAAAAACATGTAAAAAACACAAAATCTCCATTGCAATACCTTATATTTTATATTAAGTAATGGTTGAAAGTAAAAATATACGATCTGCATTTCTAAAATTAATAAATTTATAACCATTTATTTTTGGTTTAGAATTTGAACTTCCTTTTACAACTCTCCTCCACTTTCGTACTACTTTTGTTCAACCCTGCTTTGAGCAATACATCCTGCAGTATTTTTCCATTTCACAGTAATAAAGTGGGAAAAAATATACAACGGCCGCCGTGAAAAATTTCCCGTGGTATCTTTTAACTATGCATACTGTGGTCCTTTAAGTGGGTATTCTGTGTTTTGCTGCCGTAAAATTAGGCTTGTCGCCAAAAGTTTCGTTTTTTTATCGAGATTTGTTCCTGCAAAATAGAAAATTGCCAATAAATGTTTAACATTTTGACATAACTGATCTTACAAGCTTACACATTTTAATTTGCAAAAAGGAAAAATACCCATTTTACTAATAACCCGAAGGTCTGGGGAGCCCAGTCGGTTAGGCATTTGCCTAGCATGCGAAAGGTCCCAGGTTCGGGCTTCGCCAAAATAACTGCTGACCTATAAATGACCCGTGCAGCCAAAAAAAGTCCAACGAATAATACCCCGTGTAGAGGGAGTGCACGTTAAATATCCTTCAAAGTCCTAACGCTGCGTACGATGTCGCCCTTAACGGTTGCATTGGGTGCCTACCCAGGTGTAGGCTCGTCGCTTGACTGTGGTTCTAAAATACGACACCCACCGATAATAGCCCTCTAGTACGACGATAATTCAAACTAAAAAAAAAACTAATAACCCTTAAAAAAAATTTCAGGTTTTGATGTTTCCAGAACGGTCTTATGGCAAAGTTTCAGTGGGCAAAGATGGAACCTTGACACTATCTGGTGTGAGGAAAGAGGATGTTGGATATTATATTTGTTCTGTTCTATCCGGAATTGGTTCATCCATGGCAAAAGCTTATCTAGAAGTTACCGGTATGAAGATTTTTGGCATTGTTTTTTTCTTTTGTAATACATATTTAGTTAGATTTCATTAACTTAGTACAAATTCTAAAATTATTTTAAGGTTGATTTTGTATAGTTTTTTTTAACCATCTAAGAGATACAGACATATCAACCTGTCACGTCAGGTTTACCACGCATAATGTATAAAAATTTAATTACTTTATTAAAATTTAAAGCATGGGAGGAACCATTTAAAACTATTTACTAACTATTAACACTACAGTAATATAATTTTTGAAAAAAATTCAACTCTTGAGATGTCATTAAGAATCTTAATATTTGCTTATGAGTCTAGTATGTTACTAGTGGTAAATACACTAAGTAACATACATAGACTCATAAGCAAATATTAAGATGAAAGATCTCCCGTAAATAAAAGTATAAAAAACTCTTTTGGTTTTAAAAGTAAAGATTTTTTTTACTTAAAGTTGATTTATGCAGGTTGTAATTATCCCTGGAAAGTTTATCATACCACAGTTTAAGTTTATTTTGTAAAAATCCTAAAATATTATTTTTATTACTGCTCAATTCAAAATTCTTTTTTACTTATATTGAAAACCTAATTTCACTGTTTCTTCAGTATGCATCAAAATCAGCTGCAAAAGCATTAAAATAATTTTTATGCTTAATATTGTGGACCCCCAAAGTTACAGTAAATTACTAATTTTTTACCCCCCCCTCCACTTTATGTTTTTAGCTTGATTTGGACATTAATTTACTGTGATTAGTCTGATCGATTCAATAAGGAAGATGATAGAAAATATATAATGCATCAGCTAACTGGCACTATCATTAAGAGCCAAAAAATTTCGTAAAGAGCTTCCAAAATCTGTTGTGCCTATAGTCTATTGTGTTTTCCTAGATCAGGGCCTAACTTTACTGATAATTTTCTTCTTTTAAAAATCAGAACTATTTAATGTTCCCCGTAAAATAATTCTCTCATTCTGTCCTTCAATATTTAATGTTATGCTACAAGTCTTTGTCTCTAACTTTGATCACAGACATGGCTTAGCTCAAAGTTTGGAAATACACTACTATCAACCAAAGAAGGCTTTTCTTTAAAATTTTAAAAATATTTTTGTATCCTACCTTAAAATAATTATCTGGATATCTGGTTTTCTCCTTCAATTGTTCGTGTAATACTACAAATCTGTGTCTGAAGGCAGACATTGCTTTGCTCACAGTTTGGAAACACTTTAATAATGACCAAAGAATACTTTTCTTTAGAAAAAATATTAACAATTTTATATCCTCTCCTAAATCAATATCTTGCGTCCTTTAATTGTTCGGGTGATACTTTAAGTCTGTCTCTAACTTTATCCTTTGTTAGCAGCTCTGGGTGATTTGCCTGCCCCCGTCATCAAACTAGGCCCAGCGAACCAAACCCTACCCCTGAACACTGTTGCCATGTTACCATGCGAAGCTACAGGGGACCCAAAACCCAGTATCAGGTGGTTTTACAACTCAACTCCACTGCAGATGAGGGACCCGCGATTGGTCGTTCTGGACTCTGGAACACTGCAGATTGACGGTAGGCGTTTGAATTTGACATTTAACTAGGGTGACCAGAGGTACTGCCGGTTTTGCAGTATAGTTAAGTCTGTTATTTAACTATTTATAGCTATAAAAATTGTGATAATAGTCTGTTTAATTTGAGTGATGGTAGGTTATATTTCAAAGCATTTGTCCATGTTAATTGGTTAATCTCATTCGGAACCCCCCAGTGTTTAGTTCCCAAGCATGCTTGGTTCTCATATGCATTTTTGTGATTGACATTTGAAGTAAACTCCTTGATGCAACCACCTCTTTAGTGGGCCAAGGCCTGTCGTATCCATTTGACCACGGACTCAGTTGGTGCAAAGCAGGTGTCCTGGTTTAATGGTCATTCTCATTCGGAACCGCCAGTGGTTAGTTCCCAGTCATGCTTGGTTCTCACATGCAAGCGTGATAACATTAGAACTAAACTCCTCAGCACAACAGCCTCATTAGTCTGCCAAAGCCTGCTTGACCTAGGGCTATGGGGTGCTAGGCATATGTCCTGGTAAAGTGATCAGCCTCAATCAGAATCCCCAGTGTTTAGTTTCCAAGTATGGTTGGTCCTCCCTTTCAACTGTATGACTAACATCAAAGCTAAACTCTTTAGCACGACAGCATCATAAGTGGGCCAAGGCGTAACTATTTCAACTCTCTTTATCAAAGAGGTGAGGCCCAGTGGCTTAGCGGTAGTGCTTCGCATTGCCACGCAACAAGTCCGGGGATCAAATCCCGGATTGGGCAAGGTTGACCCATCCTTTAATCCCCATCCTTTAACCCATCCTCTAAGAGTGGGTCGATAAAATGGGTACCAAGCATGCTTTGGAACTAACACTGGGGGTTCCGCGTGAGGCTGACCACCTAACCGGGACATATGCCTAGCACCCCAGAGCCCTAGGTTACAAAAGCTGAAATGGGCACGGCAGGCCTTGGCCCAGTTATGGGCTGTTGCACCGAGGAGGGTTTTTTTTATCAAAGAGGTACAAAGCATTTGTCATGGTCATATTGCCAACTTCACAAGTACCCCGTTTGAGTGGTCAATCTCACGCAGAAGCCATTTTTCTGTTACCAAGCATGCTTGTTCCTCATTTTATCGACCCACTTAAGCGACGAAAGGTTAAGAATGATATTAATCTCTCGATTATTTTTCCAGATTTGCAACCCGAGGATTATGGTGTTTACACTTGTACAGCATCAAGTGAAAGTGGCGAAACTTCGTGGAGTGCAGCATTAACAGTTGCATGTAAGTTATATTATTTAAGAGGGATTGTCAGTCCCATAAAGCTAATGCATTAGTTTTGGAATCACAAATTCCGCAGAAGTATTGCTTTGCCATGTTAGCCCTTGTTCCCCAGGTATGAATCAACATAACATCGAAATGAAACAAATTTTGAAACAAAAATGTTATTTAGTTATTTAATTATATATTTTTGAAGTTTCAAAATGCCAAAATTATACTGCAGATGGCAACACTATTTTAAAATTTTATCAATTAATAATTAAATAACCGGATGTTATTTTCTTTTCAATTTTGTTTTAAATTGATGTTATGATGATTCCCATACCTGGTGAAATTGGAATAACATGGCAAAGCAATTCTTTTGCAAAAGTTGCGATTTCAAAACTAATGCATTAGCTCTATGGGACCGATAGTCCCTCTTAACTTTTGCTTGTGGCTCTCAAGTCCTGTGTATGTTACGTGTTAAAAATGTTTCTGTTTACTGAAAGCTGCTTAGCTCAGTTAGCTTAACAGAGAAAGCTGTCATATCTTAGTATCTTGCTGTAGTTCCTTATAAACCTTTTTGTCTGTCCGTCACCCACTTTCATATCCCGAACTACAAGTGCTACGGACAACATGTGCGATATGTCAAAAAATTAAGCGCATCAAAATTAGAATAAATTGAAACTTTCAGAGAAGAATTCGAAGTACTTTAATTATTTAAAAAACTGCAAAATTCAATGCCCATTTAAAAAGCATAGGAAGCCATTTTTATTAGAATTAAAATTATCATTGCCATTCGCAACAATCGCTCAAGAAACTTTAATTCTTTTAGACAATAAATTAAAATAAATTTATTTTTTTGACATCGATCCGTTTGAAATGACGTCAAATATATTTCACTACGAGATTCTCTGTGCGTTGATATGAAATGTTTTCATTCCATTTAAAGCGAGGAATATTACACATTTATTCTTTGAAATATAAATTAATTTTTGCAAACGATAAGTAATAATTATTGAATTTTCGAAATAAAATAAATGAAACTAGCCAAATTAAGCTTGAAAATGTTTAATATAGAATATCAATGCTGTGTTTGTCGCCTTTTTACCCGTTGTTAAACACAACTGTTGTGTGGAAGCGGGTTAAGTGACAGATTCTGTTACAAACCTACTTTTATGATTTTAGTTAGCTAATAGGAACTTGTGTA
>JAFNEN010002672.1:0-11995 GCA_019343175.1 Oedothorax gibbosus
ACTTTTTGTTAACAAACACATTTTATACTTAAATTGAAAATATACATCAACTGACAGAAGAAACTGCGGTTACCACGAGGCATGTTAGCTCAGTTGGTTAGCGCGTCGTGCTAATAACGCGAAGGTCGTGGTTTCGATTTCCTCACGGGCCATATACTTTTTGTTAACAAACAAATTTTATACTTAAATTGAAAATATACATCAAGTGACAGAAGAAACTGCGGTTACCACGAGGCCTGTTAGCTCAGTTGGTTAGAGCGTCGTGCTAATAACGCGAAGGTCGTGGGTTCGATCCCCTCACCGGCAACCGGCAATGTTCCACCGGCAACAGTAACCACTGAATCCGCCTCGGAAAGAAAACTTCGAAGCAATCAAGCTCAAGTCAAGCCCAAAGACCATGATGGAAAGAACTTTATTGTGGATATGAACTGTTTAACCAGTTTGGTCAGCAGTTTTGACTGTCCACATTGTACTTCGAAAACCTTGTTTGTATACGAAGACACTGAGTCCAGGAATGGTGGGTACACCGTGTTTTTCATATTATGCTCCAACTGTGAGTACCAAAGCGAGGATCCCATTCCGTCAACAAAAAAGACCGGACTAGCACCAGATGTAAATCGAAGGATGATATATGCCATGCGACAGCTTGGATGTGGTCACCGAGAAGCATCAACCTTCATGTCCGTGATGAACCTGCCTCCTCCACCAAACCAATCTGCCTACAATGCAGGTGCAAGGAAGATTTTGTTGGTGGTGCAACAGCTTGCTGACGAAGTGATGCGGATGGCGTCTCATCGTGTGAAGGATGTTACCCAGACTACGGAGTGTGGCGTTTCCGTCGATGGGACCTGGCACAGAAGAGGATACAGCTCCCTCAACGGCGTCATCACCACAATATCCATCAACACCGGAGAGATTTTGGATGTCGAGGTCCTCTCTAAGCACTGCCACGGTTGTCAGAAAATGAACAAGGAGGATAAAACCACAGAAAAGTTTCGAAAATGGAAAGCCGCCCATGTGTGCTCAGCCAACTACACCGGATCGTCCGGCGGCATGGAGGCCTGCGGTGCGACACGCATCTTTCTACGCTCCAAAGCACTACGTGGTTTGGAGTACATAGAATTCTACGGTGATGGCGACAGCAAGGCTTTTGTGGATGTGTGTGCCAAAGACCCGTACGACGGCAAGGAAATTGTCAAGAAAGAATGCGTTGGTCACTACCAAAAGCGACTCGGCACTGCCCTCCGAAAATTGAGGAAAGAAGAAGCGGCTGTGAGAGGAAAAGGTAACCTAACCTTGAAGAAAGTCAACAAAATGCAAAACTACTTTGGCATGGCCTTACGAAGTAATACTTCATCCGTGAAGGTAATGTACAATGCAATTTGGAGTACATTCTATCACTTGTCCGCCACAGAAGAACATCCGCTTCATACCAAATGTCCCACTGGAAAGGAGAGCTGGTGCACCTACCAAAAGGCTGTTGCTGCAGGACGTGTTGATGAATACAAGCACAAGGAAGGCTTACCCCTGGAGATATTGAAGCATATCAAGCCTGTTTACGAACGGCTGACAGATGAAAAAATGCTTGCCAAGTGTTTACACGGGATGACACAGAACGCGAATGAGAGCTTCCATGGGACCATTTGGAAGCGATGCCCTAAAACCAAGTTTGCTGGCATCCATGTATTGAAGTTGTCAACCTACGATGCGGTAATCCACTTCAATTCTGGGAATAAAGTTGAACTGGAAGTCATGAAGCGCCTGGGCATCACCCTGGACATTTCATGGTGGAAGGCATTGCCAAGCGAGACAAAACCAGAATATCGGAATGTGCTCGTCATTCAACTCCTGCAAGAAAACTGAGGCGCAAACATATCTGAGGGGTCAAGAAGAGCAACTCTGACAAGATTTGCAAAGAAGAAGGTCCAACTTATGGTGCTGGAGATTTTCCGTCGTTCTATGTGCCCCCCATAGAGGAGGTGCCGTCTGAAAAATAGGTAAATACAACGTTTGAACAAACCCATCATTTTCCCCATCCTTTATTTACGTTTGTTGGCTATTTTTATACACAAATGTAAACAATTTTTGAAGGGTCGATTCTTATTATAGGATCGACCCATACAATACCAATATGAGAACCCACTACACTACACGCACACTTAAGCCAACAAACCCTCCTTCTTTGTGCTGTTCAATAATTTTCTGTCCTTTTATTAACATAAATAAGCAAATTACAATAATTTTTATGTATGGACTGATGGTTAACATCAAGTTTTGTAACAATAATGCATCAACCCTTTTGAAATGAACAACTTCCTAAAAAAATATGTGTTGAAAACTTTGAGTTCATTTTCTGAAGAAAGTTTTTTTCTGCATTTGCACTTCACTTAAACAGTGATATCTCAAGCTCTATTTAAAATTTTTTAAATTGGTTTTCAACTTTGTAACCAGAAATGTTTGGAGCATGTTTTGTACCTCAGACTTTTGTTTGTGTTTGTAGATAAATTTTTTAGAAGCTTTTAACTATAAAAAAGTGGGGGGGGGAAATTTGTTTTATTTTAGTGTTCTAGGATAAAAATTCATATAATATGTTCTATTTAAACAAAGAACTTGATTGAGGTACAAAACATTAAAAAAGGTTTAATAAGCATTTTCCAAAAAGAATTAGCTCTCTAAGTATAATAGAATTTGCATAATTTCAAATCAAAAATTAGGTTAATTAGCGTACTAATTGCTAATTAAGTAATTAATTAATTGAGTTTTGTAATTTTTTTTAACATAAAACACTTAGTCTATGGGTACCTTATTTATGGTATAAATTTTAATTTTTTTCATAAGAAAATAAAAAAAAAGTTGTCAAAGGTATACGTATACCTTAAATTGAAAATATACATCAACTGACAGAAGAAACTGCGGTTACCACGAGGCATGTTAGCTCAGTTGGTTAGCGCGTCGTGCTAATAACGCGAAGGTCGTGGTTTCGATTTCCTCACGGGCCATATACTTTTTGTTAACAAACAAATTTTATACTTAAATTGAAAATATACATCAAGTGACAGAAGAAACTGCGGTTACCACGAGGCCTGTTAGCTCAGTTGGTTAGAGCGTCGTGCTAATAACGCGAAGGTCGTGGGTTCGATCCCCTCACGGGCCATATATATTTTGTTAACAAACACATTTTACACTTAAATTGAAAATATACATCAAGTGACAGAAGAAACTGCAATTACCACGCGGCCTGTTAGCTCAGTTGGTTAGAGCGTCGTGCTAATAACGCGAAGGTCGTGGGTTCGATCCCCTCACGGGCCATATATATTTTGTTAACAAACACATTTTACACTTAAATTGAAAATATACATCAAGTGACAGAAGAAACTGCAATTACCACGCGGCCTGTTAGCTCAGTTGGTTAGAGCGTCGTGCTAATAACGCGAAGGTCGTGGGTTCGATCCCCTCACGGGCCATATACTTTTTGTTAACAAACACATTTTATACTTAAATTGAAAATATACATCAAGTAACAGAAGAAACTGCGGTTACCACGAGGCCTGTTAGCTCAGTTGGTTAGAGCGTCGTGCCAATAACGCGAAGGTCGTGGGTTCGATCCCCTCACGGGCCATATATATTTTGTTAACAAAAACATTTTAAACTTAAATTGAAAATATACATCAAGTGACAGATGAAACAACAATTACCACGCGGCCTGTTAGCTCAGTTGGTTAGAGCGTCGTGCTAATAACGCGAAGGTCGTGGGTTCGATCCCCTCACGGGCCATATACTTTTTGTTAACAAACACATTTTATACTGAAATTGAAAATATACATCAAGTGACAGAAAAAACTGCGGTTACCACGAGGCCTGTTAGCTCAGTTGGTTAGAGCGTCGTGCTAATAACGCGAAGGTCGTGGGTTCGATCCCCTCACGGGCCATATGCTTTTTGTTAAAAAATACATTTTACACTTGCATTGAAAATATTCATGAAGTTATAGATGAAAATGCAATTTCCACGCGGCCTGTTAGCTCAGTTGGTTAGAGCGTCGTGCTAATAACGCGAAGGTCGTGGGTTCGATCCCCTCACGGGCCATATACTTTTTGTTAACAAACACATTTTATACTTAAATTGAAAATATACATCAAGTAACAGAAGAAACTGCGGTTACCACGAGGCCTGTTAGCTCAGTTGGTTAGAGCGTCGTGCTAATAACGCGAAGGTCGTGGGTTCGATCCCCTCACGGGCCATATATATTTTGTTAACAAACACATTTTACACTTAAATTGAAAATATACATCAAGTGACAGAAGAAACTACATTTACCACGCGGCTGTTAGCTCAGCTGTTTAGAGCGTCGTGCTAATAACGCGAAGGTCGTGGGTTCGATCCCCTCACGGGCCATAAACTTTTTGTTAACAAATAAATTTTACACTTGCATTGAAAATATACATGAAGTTATAGATGAAAATGCAATTGCCACGCGGCCTGTTAGCTCAATTGGTTAGAGCGTCGTGCTAATAACGCGAAGGTCGTGGGTTCGATCCCCTCACGGGCCATATACTTTTTGTTAACAAATACATTTTACACTTGCATTGAAAATATACATGAAGTTATAGATGAAAATGCAATTGCCACGCGGCCTGTTAGCTCAGTTGGTTAGAGCGTCGCACAGTGGTCTGGGAGCGGCCAAAATGCCAAATTTCGAAGTGTTAGAAAAATGCAAAATGAATAGATTTTTAAATTAATAGATAATTGAATAGTAAGATTACCAAATATAAATCATTAAAAATAATTTTTTGTTGTATTTATAGTTACGAAAAGTCAACAAATGAAAAATAGCCCGTTTTGAGGCGATACAATGTAATTCAAAATACACGATTTATAATTTTATTACACAATTTTTTTGCATGTTTTTGAGTTTTATAAAAGGTTTTCTTTTATTTTACCTGATTAAAAAATACAAAATAATTTTTAAATTAGTTTTTGATCTTAGTTTCTAAAATACTATGTTTTTAAATAGTTGAAAGAGTGCAACTTTCTTTCTCCACTATGCTCCAAAGTCTCATTAAAATTAACTAGTTTTCCAAATCGTATATAAAAGATAAATCTAAATTTCAGCTGCGGAAACGTACGGACACCATAATTACAAACAGAAGTGTCAAAATCTAGCTGTTCAAAAATCGTCGAAAAGCACAACGCTGCTGCGCGTTGCTCCACGGCAGCTGTTAATCTAGAAACAAAGTAGGAAAAACGACAGGTGTTTCGACCACTTCACTTACAAAGAGTTTAATTATAAACAAATAAAAGAACTTAAATACTGGTGTCATCTTTGTAGGAGATAAAAGGTCTGATTTGTTTTCAATAATAATGTTTTCAAGAGATGCTCATTGGCTTTTGGGAAGGAGGGGCGGAGGGGGGGGGAGGGAGAAGTCCAAAATTCATTCTTATAAACAGTTCCCATACAAAATTTTTCGACAAAGGTGACCAAACAATTTCAAACCTCTTTTACCAGACGTTCGATAATGTTTCATCGGTAAGGACGAAATGGCGAGTTTTAAATGTTGTTATAGTGAATTAGTAGAAATTGTTTTAAAGAGCCAATTTGATATCGAAAAAAGCATCGACGCTTTGAAAGTATCTTACCCATTGATAACCCCAGATCAACGAGAAGGAATAAAAAGGTATTTATCCAAAATATTTGTACCCCATTTTCGTAAAAGGTGGCTTGATTGTAGTCGGAACAAAACAGGGTTTTATAATAAGTATAAGAAGTGGCTTGCTAACACTTATTCCTTTGAACTCGTAGAGTCAAGTAATTCTGCATCGGGTGCCTACAGCACACATTATATGGAAATAGTAGAGCCATCTTTTTCCGCACAGGCTAGCTCTAGCACACTAGATCAACAAGAACCATCTACTTCCACGCAAGCTGGTCGACCTGAAAAGCCTTTTGACGAATGTTCGGATCGAACAAAGCGTCGGAAAATTAAACAAATTCTTGATAGTGTATCGAAAGAACTATTAACTGCTGCATCAAAGAAATACCAAAATGATACTGACTTTTACATTGCTGAAAAAGCTCTTGCTATACTAATAGATGCCTCCTTATCTAAACATGATTATAACGTTCTAAGACAATCATCAAAGGAACTAGGAAGCAAGATTTTCCCGTCCTACGATCAAGTTTTAGAGCAGAAAAAGCTATGCTACCCAACTGAAATTGAAGTATCAGAAAGTCATGCGACAGTTAATATCCAAACGTTGCTGGACCACACAATAAAACGAATTTTTCTCATAAAATTCGAAGTCGAACCAACAGTGTACAAATTTAAACTATTTTGCAAGTGGGGGTGTGATGGGTCTGCTGGTCACAGCCAATATAAGCAGATGTTTGAAAACGAAAAAGAGACCGACGTCAATCTTTTTATGACGACCCTGGTTCCATTGCGTTTAACAACAGATGAAGATACTCTTGTTTGGGAAAATCCAAGACCCTCATCCACACAGTTTTGCAGACCAATTAGATTTCTTTTTGCAAAAGAAACTCCAGATTTAGTTCGACAAGAAGTTGGTAAAATGCATGAAGATATCGAAAAATTGAACGTAACAATACTTACCTACAATAACAAAACAATACACGTAAAACATTGTTTAGTGCTATCCATGATCGATGGAAAAGTTACCCAATATTTGACAAATACACCATCAATGGCAGTATGCCCAATATGCAAAGCTAAGCCTTCAGAAATGAACAATCTACAACTTTTGGATACTAAAATCATTTATGAGGAATCAATTAAGCTTGGTCTCTCACCACTTCATGCTCGTATAAAATTTATGGAGTGTATTCTTCACATTGCCTACAACATGAGTTTTAAAAAGTGGAAAACTACGCAAGAAACCAAAGAAATAAAACTAAATGCAAAAAAGCAAATCCAAGAAAAATTTAAAAAGGTTTTAGGATTAAATGTCGATGTGGTCCTACAAGGAATGGGCACTTCCAACGATGGTAATACATCTCGAAGATTTTTTAAGGATCCTACTATTACTTTGGAAATTACCAAAGTTGATAGAAATCTAATTCATAGATTTAAAATTATCTTGGATACAATCAATAGTAGTGCTGAAATTGATCCTCTAAAATTTCAAAACTACTGTAGAGAAACCGCAATTTTATATGTTGATTTATACCCCTGGTACTACATGCCAAACACTGTTCATAAGGTATTGTTTCATGGAGGGGAAGTGATTTCATCATATATGTTACCAATAGGAGCTTTGACCGAAGAAGCCCAAGAAGCCAGAAACAAAGACTTTCGGTGGTACAGACGAGAACACTCGAGAAAAAGTTCAAGGAAAAATACAAATGAAGATGTGTTTAACTTCCTTACTATTTCATCGGACCCTTACATAAATACCTTTCGCGCAAAGCCTAAAACAAACAACAAATTAGAGCTACACGAAGACTCAAAAAAACTATTATATTAATATTGTAATCTTACTTAAATTAATTATTAAAATTAATAATCTTATTAAAATTAAACGAAAATTCATTTAAAATTCATTAAAAAGTCTTTAGATGAATATTAATACCATTTTTGACCTTAACATCTTCAATAATAAAATACTGTTAATTAATATGGTCTTAAAAAACTGTTGACGGTTAATTTGAAAGTATATGTTCTGTGTATTCATATTTTTGTACGATATTTTGATATTAAACTTGATATTATTCCACAAATTTAAATGTTTAATATTATATAATTATTCCACAAATTTTAATGTTAAATATTTTATAATTATTTCACAAACTTAAATGTTTAAGATTATATAATTCATGTGTTCAAAAATTAGTAAAAAAATATTCACATTAAAAAACTTTGGTTTCAATTAATTTTATAAGCTAAATTGAGAGCAGAAAATATTGAAAATAGTGTAATTTTTTTTAGCTCAACGTTTCATTTTTAAAAGATTTTGTTAGTGTTTTGGCTTTTTGTGACTACTTGACGTACGATTACGTATTACCATGACCTAAACATACGCATATGCATTTGCACAATACATGTTGATTAAAGCGTTATTCTTTTTCGCAATTTTCACATTACATCTTCACATACTATTTTTTTTGCATTAACTGTAACTTAAAATCTATAGGGTTTACAAACTTGATTGTGTCCTATATCGACTCAGATGGGTCAAAAACCTACAAAACCGAATTTTTATGCATTTTTGTCAAACCACAAAAAAATAAATGAATTTTGACCGTTTTTCAGCCTTTTCCGACCACTGTGCGTCGTGCTAATAACACGAAGGTCGTGGGTTCGATCCCCTCACGGGCCATATACTTTTTGTTAACAAACACATTTTATACTTAAATTGAAAATATACATCAAGTAACAGAAGAAACTGCGGTTACCACGAGGCCTGTTAGCTCAGTTGGTTAGAGCGTCGTGCTAATAACGCGAAGGTCGTGGGTTCGATCCCCTCACGGGCCATAAACTTTTTGTTTACAGTCACATTTTACACTTGCATTGAAAATATACATCAAGTGATATATGAAACTGCAACTACCACGTGGCCTGTTAGCTCAGTTGGTTAGAGCGTCGTGCTAATAACGCGAAGGTCGTGGGTTCGATCCCCTCACGGGCCATATATATTTTGTTAACAAACACATTTTACACTTAAATTGAAAATATAAATCAAGTGACAGAAGAAACTGCAATTACCACGCGGCCTGTTAGCTCAGTTGGTTAGAGCGTCGTGCTAATAACGCGAAGGTCGTGGGTTCGATCCCCTCGCGGGTCATATATATTTTGTTAACAAACACATTTTACACTTAAATTGAAAATATAAATCAAGTGACAGAAGAAACTGCAATTACCACGCGGCCTGTTAGCTCAGTTGGTTAGAGCGTCGTGCTAATAACGCGAAGGTCGTGGGTTCGATCCCCTCACGGGCCATATATATTTTGTTAACAAACACATTTTACACTTAAATTGAAAATATAAATCAAGTGACAGAAGAAACTGCAATTACCACGCGGCCTGTTAGCTCAGTTGGTTAGAGCGTCGTGCTAATAACGCGAAGGTCGTGGGTTCGATCCCCTCACGGGCCATATATATTTTGTTAACAAAAACATTTTAAACTTAAATTGAAAATATACATCAAGTGACAGATGAAACAACAATTACCACGCGGCCTGTTAGCTCAGTTGGTTAGAGCGTCGTGCTAATAACGCGAAGGTCGTGGGTTCGATCCCCTCACGGGTCATATATATTTTGTTAACAAACACATTTTACACTTAAATTGAAAATATACATCAAGTGACAGAAGAAACTGCAATTACCACGCGGCCTGTTAGCTCAGTTGGTTAGCGCGTCGTGCTAATAACGCGAAGGTCGTGGTTTCGATTTCCTCACGGGCCATATACTTTTTGTTAACAAACAAATTTTATACTTAAATTGAAAATATACATCAAGTGACAGAAGAAACTGCGGTTACCACGAGGCCTGTTAGCTCAGTTGGTTAGAGCGTCGTGCTAATAACGCGAAGGTCGTGGGTTCGATCCCCTCACGGGCCATATACTTTTTGTTAACAAACACATTTTATACTTAAATTGAAAATATACATCAAGTAACAGAAGAAACTGCGGTTACCACGAGGCCTGTTAGCTCAGTTGGTTAGAGCGTCGTGCCAATAACGCGAAGGTCGTGGGTTCGATCCCCTCACGGGCCATATATATTTTGTTAACAAACACATTTTACACTTAAATTGAAAATATACATCAAGTGACAGAAGAAACTGCAATTTCCACGCGGCCTGTTAGCTCAGTTGGTTAGAGCGTCGTGCTAATAACGCGAAGGTCGTGGGTTCGATCCCCTCACGGGCCATATACTTTTTGTTAA
Organism: Oedothorax gibbosus; assembly: GCA_019343175.1. Lineage (NCBI taxonomy): Eukaryota > Metazoa > Arthropoda > Arachnida > Araneae > Linyphiidae > Oedothorax > Oedothorax gibbosus. Next base: position 9,898 of record JAFNEN010002672.1, read on the forward strand.
CAAACAAATTTTATCCTTAAATTGAAAATATACATCAAGTGACAGAAGAAACTGCGGTTACCACGAGGCCTGTTAGCTCAGTTGGTTAGCGCGTCGTGCTAGTAACGCCAAAGTCGTGGGTTCGCTCCCCTGGCGGGCTGTTTGTTAACAAATACATTTTACACTTGCATTGAAAATATACATGAAGTTATAGATGAAAATGCAATTGCCACTTGGCCTGTTAGCTCAGTTGGTTAGAGCGTCGTTCTAAAAACGCGAAGGTCGTGGGTTCGATCCCCTCACGGGCCATATACTTTTTGTTAACAAACAAATTTTATCCTTAAATTGAAAATATACATCAAGTGACAGAAGAAACAGCGGTTACCACGAGGCCTGTTAGCTCAGTTGGTTAGCGCGTCGTGCTAGTAACGCCAAAGTCGTGGGTTCGCTCCCCTGGCGGGCTGTTTGTTAACAAATACATTTTACACTTGCATTGAAAATATACATGAAGTTATAGATGAAAATGCAATTGCCACTTGGCCTGTTAGCTCAGTTGGTTAGAGCGTCGTTCTAAAAACGCGAAGGTCGTGGGTTCGATCCCCTCACGGGCCATATATATTTTGTTAACAAACACATTTTACGCTTAAATTGAAAATATACATGAAGTTATAGATGAAAATGCAATTGCCACGCGGCCTGTTAGCTCAATTGGTTAGAGCGTCGTGCTAATAACGCGAAGGTCGTGGGTTCGATCCCCTCACGGGCCATATATATTTTGTTAACAAACACATTTTACACTTAAATTGAAAATATACATCAAGTGACAGAAGAAACTGCAATTACCACGCGGCCTGTTAGCTCAGTTGGTTAGAGCGTCGTGCTAATAACGCGAAGGTCGTGGGTTCGATCCCCTCACGGGTCATATATATTTTGTTAACAAACACATTTTACACTTAAATTGAAAATATAAATCAAGTGACAGAAGAAACTGCAATTACCACGCGGCCTGTTAGCTCAGTTGGTTAGAGCGTCGTGCTAATAACGCGAAGGTCGGGGTTCGATCCCCTCACGGGCCATATATATTTTTTAAAAAAACCTTTTTTAAATTTTTTAAAAAAAATCGTGACAGAAGAAACCAATTACCGCGGGGCCCGTTTCTGTTGGTTGGCGTCGTGCTAATACGCGAAGGGGGTTCGATCCCCCACGGCCATATTATTTTTTTAAAAAAACATTTTAAACTTTAAAATTAAAAAATACTCAAAATGCAAGAAAAACGTTACCACGGGGCCCGTTTGCTAGTTGTTAGAGCGTCGTGCAATAACGCGAAGGGGCGTGGGTTCGTCCCCCACGGGCATTATTTTTTGTTAAAAAAACCATTTTACCTTAAAAGAAAATATACATAATGACAGAAAAAACTCTTTCCACGCGGCCTGTTGCTCATTTTTAGGCGTCGTGAATAAAAGGAAGGTCTGGGTTTTTTTCCTCACGGCCATCTTTTTTGTTACAAAAAATTTTTAATTAAAATTTAAATATACATCAAATAAGAAAAATGCTTCCACGGGCCCGTTAGCCCTTTTGGTTAAGCGTCGGCTAATAAAGCGAAGGTCGGGGTTCGATCCCCTCAGGGCCATATCTTTTGTTTCAAAACATTTTTTTAAATGAAAATTGAAAATATACATAAAATAAAGAAGAAAAAGCTCCACGGGCCTGTTTGCTCAATTGGTTTGGCGTCGTGGCAAAAACGCGAAGGGCTGGGGTTCGATCCCCTCACGGGCCATATAATTTTTTTTTAACAAACCTTTTAACCTTAAAAGAAAATAAAATATTCAGAAAAACGCAATTTCCACGCGGCCCGTTAGCCATTGGTTAAGCGCGTGCTAATAACCGAAGGTCGTGGGGTTGTCCCCTCAGGCCATTAAATTTTTGTTAACAAAAATTTTATCCCTTAATTGAAAAATATCATAAAATAAGAAAAATGCTTCCCGGGCCCGTTAGCTCAGTTGGGTTGGCTTTGTGCTATAAAAGCCAAAGTCGTGGGGGTTTGCCCCCCGGGGCTTTTGTTAAAAAACATTTTACACTTATTGAAAATATACATGAAAAGAGAAAATGCAATTTGGGG